>OZ029923.1:4312728-4417728 GCA_964023275.1 Norana najaformis | reverse complement strand
GTATGTGTGTACGTATTTGTATGGATGTAAGTGTGTATGTGTTATGTATGGATGTATGCATGTATGCATGTGTGTATGTTTGTATACATGCATGTATGTATGTACGTGTGTATGTGTGTACGTATTTGTATGGATGTAAGTGTGTATGTATGGATGTAAGTGTGTATGTATGTGTTATGTATGGATGGATGTATGTATGTATGTATGTATGTATGGATGGATGTATGTATGTATGTATGTATGTATGTGTGTGTATGTATGTATGTATGTATGTATGTGTGCGTGTATGTATGTATGTATGTATGTGTGTGTATGTATGTATGTATGTATGTATGTATGTATGTATGTATGTATGTATGTATGTATGTGAGACTGTATCGCACACACGCATCGAACAATGGCGCTAAGCATGGAGAACTAGTCCAAGATACACTGTGACCCCACCCGTCTCGAGGGAACTGAACCCGGTGCTCTCCGCGTTGCTCGGCAAGATCTCAATCAAGCGTCCCTTATTTGAGACGATAGATTCTTGGCGACTTGGCACCGGTGACCGCAAAGACAGGCTAAACTGAAAACCATTGTTAGCACTCAAAGATCACTAGCGTCTTTTTGAGATTTTTAACAGGCGTTACATATACAGCCCTACATATCATGATAACGGCGCTATAGAAGTCTTTATATTAATTATATTTGAAGTAAGTAAGTATAGTTATGTATGATTTAAATATTGACAGTCACGTGATTCCTGTCCACTGATGCGCTGTGTGCATTATGACAGCGTCGCTATGGGACTTTAGAGCAGAGTACTCCCGATGACTGTTAGCCCTGTGCTCTGTCGATTAGTGTATAAATTGATCATGTGTAGTTAAGCAGGTCAGCGCCGCATTTAAGCGGGAGGTTTACCCATTCAAAGCCCCACAATATTGTCCCCGAAACTTTCCCCAAAATACTCGCACTGAGTGGAAAGTAAAAAAGGTTGAGACGAGAAACCTAGAAAGTAGAAAAATGTAGAAAAAGAGCAAGAAGATTTGCAACGACAGGTAATATTGTAAGAAAAATCATCGGAAAACAGGTGGATTGAAGAAAAGGTCGTCGTAGTTCTTCCTTGTTATTAACCACACCGAGCACTGTAATATTTACAAAATGAAACTTTTTTCCTTCATACAGCCCTGAAGCAGATAAAGACAAGACGTTTAGTGACCTAACTTCCTAGTAAACCGAGCAATTGTCTCATGTAAAACAAAAGTTAACTACAACGAAATGAAGTCAACTTTACGCAGGGGCCTGTCGGCGAACTCAGAATAAGCCAGTTGCAGTCATTAACCCCACGATGACCCCGTAATGACCCAGTTTCCGAAGATGATCCCAGAATGATCCACTTACAATCGTTAATTTCAAGATGACCTCGTAATGGCCCACTTCTCGACGACGATCCGACGATGACCCCGGAATGACCCAGTTCCCGAGGTGACCCTGAATGACCCAGTTTCAGAAGGTGGCCCGACGATGACCCCTGAATGACCCAATTCCCTACGATGACCTCAATGCAGTCATTGGCTGCACGATGACCCGGAATGACACAGTCCTTAATTGTTATAGCGCCATCGAGCCACTGCTATTCGTCGCCGTCGTTTTCGTTTAAGGCGCAGTCAGCCAGAATGACCTGTTCACCGTCGACACGGTACAGTGCCTCCGTGTCGTCCGAGAACGTCTTTCCATTGAGCGCCGAACCGCGACGGGTCTTCAGGGGAATCTGTGACTTGATTGCGATGTAGTTGGCCTGTGGTCCTCCTTCGGGTCTCGAGCGCCGGTCGTCCGTCCTGCCCCTCGAAGAGGACGAGGATAGCGGAAGCAGACAAGGCAAGACCTCGAGGAACTCCTTCTTGAAGTTGTCGTTCATCCAGCCGTAGAGAAACGGGTTGTAAACGGTCGAGCTCATGGCAATGACGTGAGCGGTGAAGAAGAGCAGGTGGTAGAACCGCCAGACGACCATATCGTTGCCGAAGTACTCCGATGCGAGGAAGATGACGTTCAACGGGAGCCAGCAGCAGATGAAGATCGAGACCATCGCGATGAGCATCTTGTTCGTACGTCTCTTGCGCCGTATCTCCATCTGGTGTCGCTCGCGGTTCGTTCTTCCGGCTCCGATCTTGGACCGAGCACGAGCGCGGAGAGCGATCGAGACCCTGCAGTAGCAGAAGGTGATGATGCCACACGGAACGATGTACTGAAGGATGAGTGTGATGAAGGTGAAGAACCTACGAGCATGCGTCTCCGGCCACTCCTCCGTGCAGACGTAGACATCCTCCTTCGGCTCCAGGGTTACCTTCTGGTAGATGGCCAGCGGAAGCGAGATGGAGCAGGACACGATCCAGATGATGGCGATGAGAATGATGCAAGTCACGTGCTTCAGCCGACTCCGGAAGGGATGAACTATAACGAAGTAGCGATCAACCGCAATTGCGGTAGATGTGAGCGTCGAAACGAATACGCTGACGCCAAGTGTCATGGGAACGATGTGACATAGGGCCTCGCCGAAGACCCAGGACTTGAGCCAGGCCGAGAGGGGGGTGAAGGGCACGGCCAGAAGGCACATCATCACATCGGAGACGGCCAGGTTCGTTATGAACAAATTCGTGATCGTCTGCATCGAGGGATTGCGCAGGACGACGTAAACGACGAGAGAGTTTCCCGAAACGCCTAGCACCACGATCACTGCGTACAGAGAAATGAACACCGCCCGAAGCCACGTGACGTCCATGACGTCAGCAGTTTCTGCGCTGTCTGTGACGTCATCAGTTCTGTTGGACGACGACGTCGTGACTTCCGGGATGAAGTCGGCCATTTTCGCTGAAACATTATTATTGTGTTGAACGGTGATTGTCAGTTTAAGGCGATATGAAGGGCACGAAAATGAAGTAGAGGAAGCATAAATGAAAAGTGTAATAAATGAGAACAAGGAGTAACAGATCACACCATCTAGGTCCTTCTACCTATCACAACTGGGGCTTTCCATTCAAATTAAAGTTCAACCTCTCCTCTTATCTTACCCTAACCCATCCAATCTGCCGCCCCCAATTTCTCTCAACCGAAACGCAATTGACTGTAACAGCCCCTCTGCCTGTCTGTCTGTCTGCCTTTGTATGTCTCTGTTTGTCTCTCTCTCTCTCTCTCTCTCTATCTATCTATCTATCTATCTATCTATCTATCTATCTATCTATCTATCTATCTATATCTCTATCTCTCTTAGAGTCCGTTCATAAACCTACTTAATCGCAGTTGTGAATTATAATACAGAAAGGTGAATAAATATTAATAATTATGACATCATATAGACTGTTCAAAATCTGAGGCCTCTTCTCTATGTGAGGCCTGGGCCAAATGACCCTGCTGGACCCCTCTGATGGGTCCTGTCTCTGCCCCTTAAAACCATGTACTGCATCCTTTGGCAAGCTAAATGCTACAAAGTTTCAGACGGCGTGACCAACCAACGGCTACAGAGTCGCTAAACTCCTGAAGAATACAAATCTAGATGCCTGATCGACATGCCACTCATCTAATTTTAACTAATGACTTCTATAGCGCCGTTATCATAATGCACAAAACAGTTTTCTCAACGGTTCAGTACGTAACAGTTTTCCCAGAAGTTCAGTACGTAACAGCTTTCCCAGAGGTTCAGTACGTAACAGTTTTTCCAGAGGTTCAGTACGTAACAGTTTTTCCAGAGGTTCAGTACGTAACAGTTTTCCCAGAGGTTCAGTACGTAACAGTTTTCTCAAAGGTTCAGTGCGTAACAGTTTTCTCAAAGGTTCAGTGCGTAAGAGTTTTCCCAGAGGTTCAGTGCGTAAGAGTTTTCCCAAAGGTTCAGTGCGTAAGAGTTTTCCCAGAGGTTCAGTGCGTAAGAGTTTTCCCAGAGGTTCAGTACGTAACAGTTTTCCCAAAGGTTCAGTACGTAACAGTTTGCCCAGAGGTTCAGTGCGTAAGAGTTTTCCCAGAGGTTCAGCACTTAATAATCTGTTATTAACCTCTCACGGGGCTATTGATCCGTCAAAGCCAGTGTTCAGGAACATGTCTGAATGCAGACGGAATAAAGTCCCGGGTCATAAAGCATTTTCTTCAGTCATCCACAACAGTAGCACCACGACAACAATATCATTTCAAAGGAACGTACAAATTCACCGCCTGAGAATAAACAAGTTATAAATAGCGACAGATCTCGGGGGTCGAACGAACGTTTAGCACCGTCTTTCAACGTCACTTCACGTAGACTCCGAGCCGGCCCTAAGAAATCCGAATGAGCACTTCCGGTACGGTGGAAAGACGCTCTAGGCAACATATTATCATCGATCTAGCCTGGCGCCATCTGCGAAAATGGATTGATGGTCGTTTGAGGATATGGCATAGTCTTCGAGTTCGTTTGATCGAGCACCTGTCAGCGAGTCAGAATGGAAAATCAAGAAGCAGAACAGAGAGGGAATTATTCGCCGGGTTCCGAACGCGTGTCTGTTGAGCAATGCGCCCAGCGAAAATTACATACATGCATAGGTTATATAATTTACATTACGTATGTATCCTATATGGTACATATTTAATGTATAATTTTTCGTGCATTTCACCAGCATTTCGTGCATTTTCACATGGTGCTCCACGTCTATGGATTTCACTACCACCAGCTTTGAGGAACTCTTTTTCGTATTCCAATTCGCAAACAATTGAAGACTAACCTTTTTCCTAGATACCCGCGCTTTTGAGGTGAATTCGTAAAAAAGCGTCATATAAATACCTGATTTATCATGAAATAAATATATTCGTTGCTTTTATATGTATGCATATATATTAGTCATTATCTATGTATGTATGCCTATGTATTTGCATAGACAGACATATTTACATGTCTACATATTTACATGTTTACATATTTACATGTTTATATATGTGTATGACATGTATCGATTGGGGGGTGGTGGTTGTCATGTTGCACCTGTTGTGTTAGTTCTTTCGACGCTTGTTGCTTGGCCAGGTGTTTGCGATGATCAGTCGATGCCTTCGGAATATACGTCTAAGCGCCTTTTCATCTACCATTACTATTTATTTATTCATCTCTACTTTTCAAAACTCCATCAATAATCACTTATGCAGCCGAGTCCATAAAACGATTAGCTGCCCTGCCTCCAATCCAGTCGGCCATGGAAGTCTTAAAGAAGGACGTATTCAGGGCCTATATATGCACAATTATATATTCACCAATATATCCAATCAGCGCCCATGGTGACCCACCGTAGCCGTCTGTCTCCCTGCCTGTCTGACTCTTGACTCTTGTCCTGGAACCGAACCCTTCCTGCCTATCGATTTTGTTTTGACTGAGCGCCTGTGAATAAGCTGGTTCCCACGACTTAGCTGTCGTTGGGCGCAGTAGAATCTCGAGTTTACGATTACGAAAGCAGTCTGCGTACGAATGTCTACGGGTTTTTTTTTCAGAATTGCTCTATACTAACGACTCAAACTGTTTTTCTTACATGAATTTTATGGGTTGCACTGACAGAAAAATCAAAATGTCAAGCAGCTGTGTATATAATCATGGTCCTATACTTCTCAGGCAAGTATCAGGGCAAGCAATGGAGTACCTTTTAAGTATATCTCTCTGAAAAGTACTGCCTGTCAAAATCTTGGCAGATCACACCCCAATCAACGTGGAGAAGAAAGTCATACAAGAAGCCCTCGAGGGACCAAAGTCCCGCTAACAAGACACCCTATTACGTATGTATGTACGCATACAGCATATTGCGTGCCATGAACAATAGCCCATTGTTAATAGGCAAAAAACGTGTAATATTTGTAGCATATTGCATCGATGATATAACTCATTGGGTCTTAAGTTACGTCACGGATATGTGAGTCATCTTTAAGGATATGAGTTATCTTCGCGGCTTAGACTGTGATCCTTACCATGTTAGCTTTATGGCCATTATATAGAGCCCCATTTATATACACATATATTTGTGTATATGTACATGTACACGCAACGCACCTACATGTATAGCACATAAATAACACACACATATTTAACACATATTATACACTCATATACATATATAACAAAAATATTCTACATATATATTCTATATATTATTCTAATATGCTCAAATATATATTTAACATACAAATTCTATTCACATACATATATTCTATTCATTTTAAACATATATATATATTCTTAAAATAAATAAATGCATGGTGTTGAATTGCTTTCAATATCACCAGAGTGATTTATTCAATTGCTTCAAAAGGTCACCTACTCTCTGGCTGCAGGCCACAGTGGCTGCGCTTACTGCTAGGTAGTTGACATCTAAATGAGCGTTCTAGTTACACTAGTATCTCCTATCTCCAGACATTACTTTAAAAGATTGTAAAGCGAATCAGTGGAATAGCTAGTCTTCAAGGTAAGTAAGTAATGCATTCATTAACACGTCATATGTCAGTCGGCTGAGCGAAGAATCGAATCGTAGGCATGAACAAACTTAAAAACAAATAAATACATAACAAAAAAAACAAATAAGGGAAGATGCACGGCCACAAAGACAGACATACAGAATGATACTCAATCACAAAGACAGACAGACAGACAGACAGACAGACAAACGAGCAAGCAAACAAACAAACAAACAGACGCACAGACAGATAGACTAGACAGACAGACAGACACATAGACAGATAGACAGACAGACAGAGACAGACAGACACACACACATACACAAAGATACATACTTTTGATTCTATAACATAGGAAGTTTAATCCCTCTTGAATAACCTTCCTACGCAGCAGAGGGAAAACACTTCTGCGCCCGCCAGTCTTCAAGACACAAAATCTGAATCCCATGCTCAACATCTCAGCTAAATCTCGATTGGCGAAACTGAACGAAAACCATAGATAACCCATACTTCTATATTTGCTCCCTCATTTTGCGCCCACCTCAGCCCTCCATGCGCCCGGGGACAACGGACCACCCTCGCTAAGCTTCTGCATCAATTCCTATACAAATCTCCTGCCAGTGGCGGATTTAGATCATGAAGAACTAAATATTAACTAAATGGGGCCCATCATGATTTAGATATAGTGGGGAGGGGCAGCGATTAGTCGGCCCCCGCCCTTCTTAGTTATATGCCGGCGCCCCTCAGACTAGACCTGTGGATGGTGGACTGCCAGAATGTGGCGCCCATGTGGAAATGCACTCGCCTCCACACCCACGCAAGCAATCCTAGATCCGCCACTGTCGTCTGCTAGAGCCGAGATTTAGTCTGGCGTCTGTCATCGGTTTAACGCTGGCTTTTGGTGGCTTCAAGAAGCCGGAAGTGGATAAACGAAACAGCTGAGACCAGATTCAAGAAATTCGTAATTACTGTTTTTCCCCAAAGACATGTAACTTACAGAAGCAGATTACATTTAAGATATAAAATATAATTAAAACCCTTATAATATAAACATATATGAAACGTGGATGAAAACACTACATACATATAAATTATGACCCATATTTAAAGATCGATTTATTTATGCACGCATAAAACAGTCCTTGTCTGTGACTTTCTCAGACCATCACGTATGTATGTAATGCAAAAGGTAATGCATACATTCCTTGCAAGGCGCTATACAAATAACAAGATTCATAAATACAGGCATGTACACATACATTCTTGCACACATACTTACATGTATTCATACATATCTGTAGATATATTCGTACATACATAGATACATATATACATTCATGCATGCATACATACATACATAATTATATACATGAACATATATGCAGTTATCCCTGCATGAATACATGTGTACATACACACATATAATTCTATCGTTTCTAAGTCTAAGCAGGTGGTTGTCTATGAGACTTTTACAGCGCCAGTGTAATTTAATTAAACGAATCAATCGACCAAAGTTTTACTACATCCAATCAGTAGCAAGTACAGATCTCTCCTTTAACAGGCCTGTTCAGATAGAGGGGACAGACAGACAGACAGACAGACACACACACACATAGACACACAGACAGACATACAGACAGACACACAGACACACTGACACACAGACACACAGACAGACAGACATACATACATACAGACAGACAGACACACAGACACACACACAGACACACAGACAGACAGACATACAGACAGACACACAGACAGACAGATATACAGACAGACAGACAAACACACAGACAGACAGACGGACAGTGGGGAAGAAGGATAAATTGAAACGATACAATAAACACGCAGACATATGCAGAGAAACTGAGAGAGATATAGCTAGACAGAGTATCCTGAGATAGCTACAGAGATAGAGAGAAAGACAGACGGAGGTAGCCACGACCACAATAACAGACACCAGACACAAAGAAGGCAGGCAGAGAGAGAGAGAGAGAGAGAGAGAGAGAGAGAGAGAGAGAGAGAGAGAGAAAGACACACAGAGAGAAAGAGAAAGAGACAAACAGACAGAGACAAACAGACAGAGACTAACAGAGACAGACAGACAGAGAAACAGACAGACAGACAGACAGAGACAAAGCCAGAGACAGATACAGATACGGACACAGACACACAGAGAGGGATACAGATACATAGAGAGAGAGACATCTCCCCCAAGAGTCGTCCGTTTCGGATATGGTCGGTGTGAAGTCCAACGCATGCGCCTTGACTTGGGGTGGGGGCAACTCCTATTCCACCCATGGACAGGACCCGAGTGATGGATTCATTTGCTCAGGGATGATGGAGGGCTTTGGAGGCTAAGCATGCGGCGACGAAACCATAAATGACTAATTTGGAGCACCTCATAAACAGAAGAGGCGTGCCACTCCCTAAGAGGCGGCAGGTGTGGAGACTGGGCCAGTGATTTGTCCCAAGTGTCAAAATGCCTTCAAGGGCACATGGGGCTCTGGCCCCATCAGCGATATAGGCCCACCCCGAGGAATACCACGCGGCACACCAGAAGTCGTCACAAAGAGTAATGGCGGATTGGCATCCGGAGGAACGTGACCTTCGCGCCTCTGGGGTCAAGTCGGTCTCTGGGGTCAAGCCGGCCCAGATCAGCAGTCGATTGGTTGAAAGTCTTGGCGGATAGGCCATTAAAGCACTCAGGAGAAAGGAAGATTATGATGATGATGATGATGATGATGATGATGATGATGATGATGATTTCTCTGCCAGAAGGCAAGTCCATTGGCTTTAAGCCACCCGTGGATGAGATGAGTGAGGTGGTTTTCCGTTGCCTTCCTCACAGACAATTATTGCGGGTGTGCAACTTGTCCAAGGTCCCTATGCAGTGGCTTGAGGCAGATTCGAACCCGCGACCCTCCGGTTACAAGGCACAGACTATACCACTACACCACAGTGTCCCACATATAAAATATACTTAATATAAGAATCAAGTCGACCAACTTGTGCTCCTTCTATCCTGGGCAGCCGTGTCAGTTTGGGGAGGTTGTCTTGAACTGGCGAGCAGCATTGGACCACGCCTCGTCTCAGCTACTTCGCAAGGAACGAGTCAGCGGTTACTGACGAGACACTCTTGCCATTCCAGGTTCTTACCTATACAAGGAACACGCTCAAGCACTACTCCTGGTCGAGAGTGAGAGGTCCAGGGCTACCGGAAGCTGAAAAACAGCCTAGGCTGAACCACTTTCATGAAAAGACAAAACCCATTGTATCTATTGTCTCTGGTCATTAGAGCTCGCATGGGCCAGGCTCCAAAATATCTTTGTGATCTTATTCGGCCTCCACACTCTATGCTATTCTCATGCTGGAAGCGCCTCTGAGTAGTTTGTTCTGTAAGAAGCGCTATATAAATTACCCAATACAATACACACATGGACTCACACAGCAGTCATACAAACATGCATACATTCAACACAACATATATATTACATAATACATGCATACGAACATCGTCTGGATCTATTTGTTGCTCATGTTAAGTCCTCGCTCGCGCAGCCGAGGGCTTTTGATGTTGTTGGCCCATCTCTCTGGAATGGACTTCCGCTATCGTTTCGTGCAAGGGTCACTGTTGGTGATGGAGTTCAGTCAGCTCGTTGTTTAAAGACGTTCTTATTTACCCGGGGTTCTCAGGCTGGAAGCTCTTCTGAGTAGTTTGTTCTTACAGAACAAACTATATAATTTATAAAATACAAAACAATACAATTACAAACCTACCGTCCACCAAGCATGGAAGTTCGTAAGTAAGTAAGTAAGTAAGTATATTCTTTATTAATCAATAGCTAATCGCACTTCGGTATACAAATATTTAAAAACAGAAGAAAACTTAATATGCATACACCATCCTAATAATAAAATTAATTAATAATAATAGAAAATAATTAATATATAAAAACGAATAACTGGAACGTAAACCATGACAAAGAGACCTTACTCTTTCGTGTAGGCACAGTTGCAATTCTACCGGCGGTCAAAAAGAGCAAAGAAGCTTAAAATAGAGATAGACGGAAGCATTATACAACACGGAGCCATAAAAGCAAGCAGGGAATGAGTGGTGTTGCCTTTCTGCATGATCTTGCCACCCAATCAATCAACTGATACCGCGTGGGTTTGGCAAGACGGCAATAACCCGCCAAAATCATTCTGAATTGGATTCTAGACACTTTTGAGCTCAATGTCCGCGGGAAATTGACCAATCGCGCACTTGAACATATTTCTTCGGGGCGGGGCTTAGCCTGCTTTCTCTGACGGCGATTAGGTAGGGTAGGGTAGGTTAAAGTAGAGAACAGAGTAGGGTAGGGTAGGTTAAAGTAGTGCAGAATATGGTAGGGTAGAGTAGGGTAAGGTAGGGTAATGCAGGATAGATTAAAATAGAGTAGAGCTGGGTAGGGTAGGGTAGGATATGGTAAAGTAGGGTAATGTAAGATATGGTAAGGTAGGGTAATGTAGGGTAATTACACTAGAGTAGAGCAGGGTAAGGTAGGGTAAGTAAGGGTAGGATAAATAAGAGTGTGGTAAGGAAGGGTAGGGCAGTGTTGGGGTTAGGGTTAGGGTTAAGGTTAGGGTAAGGGTCCTCTATTACACGCCTGAATTAACACTAGCCCTTAGAGGAACGGTACTGGGCTTAAACGATATTTCGGCTGAAGCACAGACACAACATTAGCAAACCATAAGAAACCAGACAATCTCTCCTCCCGGGTTTTACAGCTCAACAACGAGTTGCTAGTTTCAAACGATGCATCGAAATTCGAATCCCGGACTCAGAGATGACAACCAAAGCGATAACAACGACAGCAGAACCACAGCGTCAGCGCGAGAAGCTTCGTTCCTCGCCTAATTGTTCGCAAATTGCATGGTTAATAGATGGAGAGCCGGAGCGAAAGGTCAGACCTTGACGGACCACCTAGCAGGGCGCTCAAGACAAGGCGCCCTGATCTTTAAACTACTATATACCCTTTATGGGACGCGGTGGTGTAGCGGTATGTTCTGTGCCTTGCAACCGGAGGGTCGCGGATTCGAATCTGGCTCAAGCCACTGCGTAGCGACCTTGGACAAGTTGCTCATCGACAATTGTCTGTGAGGAAGGCAACGGGAACTCACCTCACTCGTCTCATCTCCGGGTGGCATAAAGCCAGTGGACCTGCCTTCGGGCAGAGAACTCATCATCATCATCATCGTCGTCATCGTCGTCATCATCATCATCATCATCATCATCATCATCACCACCACCATCATCATCATCATCATCATCACCATCATCATCATCATCACCACCATCATCATCATCATCATCATCATCACCACCATCATCATCATCATCATCATCATCATCATCATACCTTTACGGTAATAACTCTGGAATGTAAGGAAAGCCCTGGTCATATAGGACGGGGAGATTGGGATTAATGATACCCCTTCAAGCGGGAGGACGAGCATTAAGGAAACGAAAGTGGGGACCCTGAGGATATTATCGGGAACAGAAGATCGCTTTGCTGTCAGCCGGCGTTTGTCGTTGGCAGGGAACAGAATAGGAAGCCAGTTCCCGTCTCTGACAAGTCAAGGAATTTCTAAAAGGACCGACGCAATTAGCAGTTGCTCAGCTGACGAGAAGACTCGATAATAATAGCATTGAACGCCAGCTGAGGAAGAGGATGAGAAAGAAAGGACTGAGGAAGAAAGGGGGAGAAGAAAGAGGATGATAAGGAAGAAAATTGAGGAAGAAGAGGATGAGGAGGAAGAGGATGGGAAGGAAGAGACTGAGGAAGAATAGACTGAGAAAGAAGGCTAGGAGGAAGAAAATTGAGGAAGAAGAGGAGGAGGAGGAAGAGGATGGGAAGAGATTGAGAAGGAAGAGGATGGGAAGGAAGAGACTGAGGAAGAAGACGAGGAAGAAGAGACTGAGAAAGAAGGTTAGGAGAAAGAGAATGAGGAAGAAGAGGGTGAGGAGAAAGAAGGTTAGGAGAAAGAGACTGAGGAAGAAGAAGGCGAGGAGGAAGAGAATGAGAATGAAGAGAATGAGGAAAAAGAGGATAAGAAAAGAGGAAGATGAGAACGAACAAGTAGAGGAATGAAGATGTAGCTGTAGCAGAGGAAGGCAAGAACAACGAAGAGGAGAAGATGGAGGAATAAGTGGAGGAGAGGATGAGAAATAAGAAGGCTAGAGAAGAAAGAGGCGGAAGAGGAACAGAAGCAGAGAAACAGCGTATGCATGCTTGTAGCCATGTATGTGCGTGTGCATGTGGAAATTTATGTAACGCAGTGCCTTGTAGAAAATACAGGCTCTATAGTTTAAGCTGTACGGATTTCAGAGCTGTATATAAATAAGGACATCATATATACTCTATGGTTTCTATAGTTATTCAATATTTATATAAAATGTATACACACACATATATTTATATAAAACATATACACGTTTAAAGTAAAAGTAAAGTATCCCATATCCCACAAGTGAGACGTAGGGGAGGCGTTCATCTCCTTCTCTTGGCCCTTGAACCGGTAATGGACGAATCCCAAGGTCCCGGACATGGGTCCAGTGCATCGCAGGACTTGCCGTTTACTTCCCAGCTTACACCGGTACCAAATTATAGTGGCCTCGTTCTTCTCTAGCCTTCCTATTTCTCGTTCCTTCTTCAACTTATTCCTCCATCTTCTCCTCTTCGTTGTTCTTACATTCCTCTGCTACAGCCACATCTTTATTCCTCTCGTTGTTCTTTCACATCTTCCTCTTTGTCCTACTGCTTGGTGACAGAGGCACGGTGTGCGCAAACAACATGCCCAGAATAGTTATACATACATATATATATATATATATATAATTTATATACGGTATACACATATGCAAATGTGTATATATACATATACATATGTCTACATATCTTTTTATACATTAAGAGGCATATTTTGGGAATAACAAGGACGGTCGGTATGTACTTGATACAAAGGAGTCCTTTATTTCTGTTCTCCTAGCTTTAAAATCTCAGGCACTTCACTCCAAATAATGGTTCCAATCTCTAAAGGAGTTTTCCATTTCGTTTGCGACGTTTCACGCTGCGGTGGTCAAGATCCCCGTGGAATGATTAAGATGAGACTCTGGTTTTGTTACCCTCAGCTTCTTTCGTTCTCTGCGATGTGTCGAGGGAACAATTTCTGGCCATCAAATTCTAAGCGAGAACATTTTCCATTTGGTTTTAACGCTATCATTAGTGGACTGCGTGAAGAGCGAGAAGCGAAAAACAGAATAAGCTTCAGAAGCATCTAAGAGAACTATTATTCCTGCGTTTGTTAAGGGCCATTATCCAACGACTAAGCATCAGTCGATGGCGCTGAGCATTGCGATTGAAGGACTTGCTCAAGGTCCCTATACAGTAACCGCCTCAGAGGAGAAGGCTCGAACCTGTACTCTCACCTTACAAGCCGAGCGCTCTAACCAATCACCTACCCTGACCTACATACATACCGAGCACTCTAACCAATCAGCTACTGTGACCTACATACCAGCCAAACGCTCTAACCAATCAGATAACGTGACCTACATATGTGCCGAGCGCTCTAACCAATCAGCTACCCGTGCCCCAAACTACGAACAATCCTAGACACGACAGATGTTTCTATAGAAGGAATTGTTAGTACATTGTCGACAGCTTGACAAGACATCGTTAGAGAACTCGACGTGATCATCTGAGTTGAATGTACTCTCTTGAGGATAATGTTGTTCAGCCGGTTTCAGCCTAAAACCTTAAAAGATTGGAATTAAAAATGTATGGATATGATTGGAGTGGCTGTGAGAGGAAGAAAACTTTTTTTTGCTGAGCTCTTCTGTCGTGTAATTGTGTTAGGAGAGCTGGTCTTAGACAGATGGACCTGGTGGTTGAGTGATAAGCCGTGGGCGTTTCATTACTCCGCTAGTGGGTTCCAATCCCGTGGTATAATACGGGATTAAGATAGGCTGAATAATTTTATGAAGGTAAAAAGCATGACGTTGTTGAATTATTGACGGCATGACAAGTAGAAGAAGACCTTCAGGGAGTGGCTTGACGACTTAGGAGACTGGTCCCAACGAAACGTCCAGCTTGACTCTGGCAGCGCACAAATCAGAAGTGTGGAGGGAAATGATTAAATGTACAGTGGACACTTGCGGAATTTCAGTTAATTCATACACAAAGATAGTGGTGTTGGTGTTGGTGTTGGTGTTGTTGGTGTTGTTGGTGGTGGTTGTGTTGGTGGTTGTGTTGGTGGTGGTGGTGGTGAGGAGGAGGAGGAAGAGAAAGAAGAAGAAGGAGAGGAAGAAGAACAGGAGGAGGAGGAGGAGGAGGAGGAGGAGGAGGAGGAATAAGAACAAGAGAAATAGGTGGAGGAAGACGAAGAAGTAGTAGTATTAATTGTAGATGTAATAGTGGTGGTGGTAGCAGTAGTGGGAGTAGTAGTAGTAGTAGTGGTGGTGGTGGCAGTAGTGGGAGTAGTAGTAGTGGTAGTAGTAGTAGTAATAGTGGAAACATCAAATTCTTGTAGTAAAGCAGACATTGTTGTGGCATTTTAAGTAATTAGGGTTAGGATTAAGGTTAGTCTTGAGGTTAGGGTCATATGGTGTTACCATGACATCATCTTGATTGGCACGACATCTTGCGTCATCCTCAGACCACCGTTGCCATCGCAACTGCATTCCACCGCAGCACCAAGATGTCTCCATGGCCTGGAGACATCTTCTGACTTGGCACCGAAACCGACCAAACAGCCTGGCTCTTGCGGACTTAATTTGATATAGCGCCGGTCAATAGGCTGATCTCCTTGATGCGGCTTTGTGTCGTTCAGAAAGACATCGGAGAAAAAAGAGAGTTGCTCACTAATTTACTGAGTGCGCAATAGTCCGTTGCTTGGCATGCTGTGTTGTCAACCGATAGGTCGGCGATTTGAATCCATGTCAGGGTGGAAGATGTCTCGAAATTTCTACTTCACTTGTGCCCTCTAGCGACCTCAGCTATGAAATGAATACCGTACACTGTCGGCGGCGAGAGAGAGGACTGGTCACCCGCCATCATATGCCGAGAGTAAGAAAATGATGTCGCAACAGTTCAGATCCACGGCTGCGTCTCGGGGCTAATTTACGGGACTGCTGTTCTTCTTGTTACCCGCCTACGTGGACTATGACTGTTTGGAGCGCCATCGACTGATTCCTCGTTCCAACTGCACAGTTTTGAGTGAAAGACCTGCACAGAGATTGCAATAATAATAATAATATTAATAAGACAATTTATATAGCGCCGTAGCACAGCCGAGGCCGAAAAAAGGGGCGCTGTACAAAGGTTCAAAAATCAACTGCAGTCATAAGATATCCTAAAAAGATGTGTCTTGAGTCGTGACTTGAATGTGTCCAGGGATGGGGCATTCGTCACATTCTCAGGGGTGAAGTGATGTTCAGTTTGTATGTAGTAATTCTGTAACAGGTTTTGCCAAATTCCTGTGAACACCTGCACTGTTTGAGTTTAACACTACACATAGCTGCATACATATGTGTACTAGCATGAGATAGTCTCAAAGGCGCTATACAAATATCCTGAATAATACATATATAAAAACACAGATTTCCATTTGGTAGGCATGCATTCTGAATGAGTTACATGCTTAAAAGTAATGTCTGAAAATGGCAGACATCTATTGTGGCCAGGATGCTAGTACACATATGTATGCAGCGACGTGTAGAGATAAACTCAAATTGTGCAGGTGTTCACAGGAATTTGGCAAAACCTGCTACAGAATTGCAACATACGAACTCACCATCACTTCACTCCTTGCAATCTCTGCGCAGGTCTTTCACTCAAAACTGAAAACACTCCTATTCCAAAGATCCTATCCTGACTCCTCTTCTTCCTCTTGTCGATCCTGCAGATCAAATTCCAGACACCACCCACCGTATAACCGTCTGACTGCCTGACTCATGGATCTTCACCTGGAACCCGTTTGTTATTTACGATTTACGATTTCACGATTTAAACCTAGGCAAGTTTGCATCAATTATTACTGAATTCTGAAGTTTTTAGTCGGAATTTTGGAATTTATGTAATGAATACATTTTCTTTAAGATATCTTGTTCTTTTAATAAGACTTAGTCACTGCGGTCTAGAGCCAGAAAATCCGTGACTTCTTTTAATACTCGTTAAAATCGCCACTATAGGTCACAGTCAGTGTCTTTTTAGTCAGACAAAACATGCCTTTGCCCACGGCAGTGTCTCTTAATAATAGACATTGCTGTTAAAAGTGTACCTGGCTCAACCGAATAATTCTTTTCGTTTCCTGACAGGTAAAACAATGGCGTTAATATTATAATCCAACGCGCCCAGGTAGCCTTGCAGATGAACTGCTTGTTCCGTAAACAAAGAACTATATATAGATTGACCCATGCGCAGCATAACTGAGACCCAAGACATATATGCAAATAGATCTATAAGCGGAAGTCTAT
Source organism: Norana najaformis (assembly GCA_964023275.1). NCBI lineage: Eukaryota > Metazoa > Annelida > Clitellata > Crassiclitellata > Hormogastridae > Norana > Norana najaformis. The sequence goes on along the minus strand of OZ029923.1, from coordinate 4,400,777 downwards.
TCAGGTGACGGTAGTGAACATCAGTTCTAAGCTAAACGAATTAATTGCAATTTATGTCGGAAACCATTGATCGTCTGCTAATAGTTCAAGCAATGGCAGTTTCGGTGATAAGGATGAAGGGAAAAAGCGAAGCGAAATACTTACGCAAATGTGATCGTAATCGTAAACTCGAGATTTCCACAGCGCCCTACGAAAGCTAAGTCGCGCTAACCAGCTTATTCGCAGGCGCTCAGTCAAAACAAAATCGATAGGCAACAAGGGTTCTGTTTAGGCATGAAGTCACAATTTAGAATAGTATTTTTTACACATTTAGTCACTTAATAAGTGCTTAGTCTTTCCTGTGGAGGTCTGGACATCGTGCAAAGCAGCTTCTCCATTCAAGTCCTTCCTGTGGAGGTCTGGACATCGTGCAAAGCAGCTTCTCCATTCATCTCTGTCGACCGCCAGTCTTCTTGCCTCATCCCACGACATCCCCAGACACCCAAGGCCGTCTCTGACGGTCTCTGGCCAGTTCTTCCTTGGTCTTCCCTTCCTCCGTTTCCCTTCAGGTATCCAGTTCTTTGCTTGATTGGCTCACCTGTCTCCGTCCATACGAATTACTTGTCCCATCCATTTCAGTCTTCTCTTTCTGGTGATATTCTCTACATCCTCTTGTCTCGTCCTTTCCCTTATAGTTTTATTTGATATTATTTTGTTATTTGCGCATTTATTAGGCGCCACTATCTAATGACTTAGCATCAATCGATGGCGCCTAGCAATTGTGAGTGAAGGACTTGCTCAAGGTCCCTAAACAGTAATCGTCTCGGAGGAGGCTTGAACCCGTACTCTCTGCGTTACAAGCCGAGCGCTCTATCCAATATGCTACCGTGTCTCATATTTTATCAGGCCACGAAATTTCGTCACAGTTTCACAAGATACTTCCATGAATTACATACTGACTGAATTACATATCTTATCAGGCCACGAAATTTCGTCACAGTGTCACAAGATACTTCCATGAATTACATACTGACTGAATTACATATCTTATCAGGCCACGCAATTTCGTCACAGCGTCACAAGATACTTCCATGAATTACATACTGACTGAATTACATATCTTATCAGGCCACGCAATTTCGTCACAGCGTCACAAGATACTTCCATGAATTACATACTGACTGAATTACATATCTTATCAGGCCACGAAATTTCGTCACAGTGTCACAAGATACTTCCATGAATTACATACTGACTGAATTACATATCTTATCAGGCCACGCAATTTCGTCACAGCGTCACAAGATACTTCCATGAATTACATACTGACTGAATTACATATCTTATCAGGCCACGCAATTTCGTCACAGCGTCACAAGATACTTCCATGAATTACATACTGACTGAATTACATATCTTATCAGGCCACGCAATTTCGTCACAGTTTCACAAGATACTTCCATGAATTACATACTGACTGAATTACATATCTTATCAGGCCACGCAATTTAGTCACGGTTTCACAAGACACTTTCATGAATTATACATACTGAAGTTTCTAATATCCCTCAGTGGAACGTAGCGGATGCAAACATTTCCTCCTCTTAGCCCTAGATTCGGCAATGAACTTATCGCAAAACCCAATTGAATTTCGACCGGGTTGCTTCAACAACTATGAGTGCATAACCTAACTATAGCTATAACTATACAACTATAACTATATAACTATAGCTATACAACCATGACTTTACAACAATTTCACTTAGAACGACCACCATTTGATGTCTTGTGCATTACGATAACGGCGCTATAAAAGTCATTATATTAGAAAAGTTAGATTGACCTTACAGAGTCTTACATAGTCGTCCGCCTGCTCTATCTATCTGCCTTCTATTTTACGGTTGCAGATTGGTTAGAGCGGTCGGCTTATAACGCGGAGAGTATGGGTTCGAGCCTCCATCCCTGAGACGGTTACTGTGTAGGGACTTTGAGCAAGTCCTTCACTCGCAATTTCTCAGGACCATCGATTGATGCTCATTCATTAGATAGTGGCGCTTAATAAATGCAGAATTAATAGACGTTTGATCTGTGTACGGCGAAGGATTCGAGCTTTCCCAAAGACGATTACTGTGTGTTCTGAGCAAATCCTTTGGGCCCAACCGCTAAGCGCCATCGATTGATGCTTTACCATTAGACAGCGGGGCTTAATAATACAGAGACAAACCTCTACTCGGAATAGAACCCGGACCACTCTTTACCTCCCGGTTTCCACTCAGCTCCGTTTCCTTTCCCGCTATTAATTCCGACTCACTACAGGTTACGAATGCGATACGCAGCTGTTGGTGGTCGGTAGCCGACAGATGTCGTGTTCGGCGCTGGATTTAGCTGACCAATCAGCAAAGCCCGGCGACGTTTTCCAACGAAAGACCCATAATCCTTAGCGATTTCCGTCGGTCCAAATCAAGACGGCGACGTTGATCGCGTCCGAAATAAAATATCGATGTGCAAGTTGTCCCAAGCCGCATCACTACCTCCACCACCATCACCTACGGCTGCTGCTGCTGATGTTGCTTTTGCTGCGTCGGGCGTATCTCTGTTCCTCATGAGCGGAGTAATATGCGATGCTCATTCGGCGTTTCGCGATATTGTGTTATCAGAGCTGCAACGGGCACTTGGCGCTTTAGGCGCGCTCTCTGCCGAGGATTTCTGTCCATGCTCCAGCACCCTGCTCCTGCCGCGTCCATCGCACGAAGCACCAGTCGTGTATGAGTGTCTGTTTGCGTGCAATGGACTCCCCTTTTAAAGTAATTGGGCGCGAAAGTCAGCATATGGACTTCTGTTTCACAGCAGATGGGCGTGAAAAATGTCATATGGACTACTGTTTCACAGCATATGGGCGTGAAAAAAGGTCATATCATATGGACTTCTGTTTCACAGCATATGGGCGTGAAAAAAGGTCATATCATATGGACTTCTGTTTCACAGCATATGGGCGTGAAAAAAGGTCATATCATATGGACTTCTGTTTCACAGCATATGGGCGTGAAAAAAGGTCATATCATATGGACTTCTGTTTCACAGCATATGGGCGTGAAAAAAGGTCATATCATATGGACTTCTGTTTCACAGCAGATGGGCGTGAAAAAAGGTCATATCATATGGACTTCTGTTTCACAGCATATGGGCGTGAAAAAGGTCATATCATGGACTTCTGTTTCACAGCATATGGGCGTGAAAAAAGGTCATATCATGGACTTCTGTTTCACAGCAAATGGGCGTGAAAAAAGGTCATATCATATGGACTTCTGTTTCACAGCATATGGGCGTGAAAAAGGTCATATCATATGGACTCCTGTTTCACAGCAAATGGGCGTGAAAAAAGGTCATATCATATGGACTTCTGTTACACAGCAGGTGTGCACGAAACACAGCAAACGGACCTTTGTTTCACAATATCTTGGCGTGAAACTCAGAATGTGGGCGACCGTTGCACAGTATATGTGCAAGAAACTCAGCAAACGGACTTCTGTCTTGTAGTGAATAAGCTGGTTCCTGTGACGTGCTATCGTTGGGCGCTGTAGAAATCTCGGGATTACGATTACGATTAGTGCTTGCATGCGCAATTTACTGGGCTGGTGAATCTTCGTTTTATAGCGCACCGGATCGAAATTCAACATGCAGCCTTCTTTGCATCAGAAGACTGGATGGTTAGAAAAACCAGTGTACAATGTAGTGCAGATAAATACAGCGAGTACACAGGTTCGAGCCTCAGCTGAGAATTTCATTGTGTGTGTACCTTGAGCTTGTAATCACTCGCGATTGCTTAGCGCTATCGGTTGTCATAGTATAACAATTTTAGGAAATTTCAGAAAATAGATTGTCATAGTATAACAATTTTAGAAAATTTTAGAAAATATATTGTCATAGTATAACAATTTAAGGAAATATTGCAATTATTGAGTCTCGCGTTACAAGTGCTGTTATAGAGGAGTCAGTGGTTAACAAGTGCATTGAATTACGCGTCCATAACTTTTACGCAGAAGTCAAACTTCACGTCCACATTTTAATCACCAGGAAATCCAGTAATGAGCTTTGCGTTCAAGAACGTTTACTTAGAAGTTCGACACTGAATTTCTTATTCACTCATTACTACAAAGAAGTCCAACACTCCGTTTCACGGCCTCGCATTATCACAAAGACGTTCAACAATGTGTTACCCGCACACTTATTAACATACAGCAGTCCGCCTTTCAGATTCACATCCATGTGCTATCCCACGGATGTCCTTGATCGGCACGTGATCGTTAGGGAGCGTCTGTTCCCTGAAGGGAATCGTTTACAAGACGCTGGAATAAGAACGCCTAGCAAGTGGCTTCTCGGCGTCTTTGGGGCGACAACCGATCAGGCGCTATATGAACTGAATATATGACCAGAAAGAGGCTGATCGAACAGTTCGGTGAAACTGATCGAACACGAACCAAGGCAACTGATCGATAAAATATCAAAGCATTAAATTGCGTAACGGACAGCAACTGTGCGATGATATGGTTACCTTGGCAACCGTATCAGTCAATCGTCTGCTCACGACGAGCGGTACGATGTACTAAAAAAGGAAGGACGAAAGAAAGGAAGGAAAGAATAAAGGAACGAAAGAACGAAGGAGGGAAAGAAGAAAGGAAGGAAGGAAGGAAGGAAGAAAAAAGAAAGAAAGGACGGAATGAAGGAAGGAAGAAAAAAGAAAGAAAGGACGGAATGAAGGAAGGAAGAAAAAAGAAAGAAAGAAACGAAGGAAGAAACGAAGGAAGGAAGAAAGGAAGGAAGAAACGAAGGAAGGAAGAAAGGAAGGAAGAAACGAAGGAAGGAAGAAAGGAAGGAAGGAAGAAAGAAAGAAAGGAAAGAACGAACGAACGAATGAAGGAAGGAAGGAAGGAAGGAAGGCAGGAAGGAAGAAAGGAAGGACGGAAGGAAGGAAGAAAGGAAGGAAGAAGGGAAGGAAGGATGAAGGAAAGAAGGACGAAAGCAAGAAAGGAACGAAGAAAGGAAGGACGGAAGGAAGAAAGAAAGAAAGAAAGAGTAGGACTTCAGATGGAATTATAGAATTAGTTTCCGGACATTTTTTTCTCGGCTCGCGTTTAATTAATTAATTAATTAATTAATTAATTAATTTATTTATTTATTAAACCAATTGGAATATCGCCACGAACAGCTAGGTGGCGCTGTAGTGAAACTGGACCTACGACTAAGATATTCCTTAGAATTTCGAAATAATAACTTTTCTTTTTGTTGCCGATGCCGTATTAGTCTAATCCGTTGTTGTTATTGTTGCTGCTGCTGCTGCTGCTGCTGCTGCTGGTGGTGGTGGTCAGTTATACCTTTAGTGATGCTAAATGCGACGGTATGTTGATCGTACTTATGTTATATATATAAATATATATATATAATATATATATATATATGCATACATATGGTGAGCATGCGCAGTGCGGTTCTGCTAATGCGCATGCGTATGACCAAATTATGCTTGGGGTCAAGCCAGGGTAATAGCGTAGCGAGTGTAATACCTAGATGTAGGTGCACTTGATGATCCCAATAACTTCACCCGTGGAGCCATTATTCTCTGGAACTCTGTTTCAGCAGTTTTTAAAATTTCTTAATGACGATATACAAATACTCAGATACATACATACATACATACATACATACATACATATACGTACATACATATATACATACATATACATACATACATACACAAATGCATGCATATATACATTCATACATGCTTACATATATACATTCATACATGTATAGCCTAGTTAGGGAACTAGTAAGGAAGAACAGAGCACTGCTTGCTACGAGATTTAATATAAAGAACAGAATACTTACAATGTAAGAAAGCAATGATCGTCCACAGTCGTCTACGTCTGTGTGCTGTCGTATCTCACCCGAACTTCACTCAGAAAGTTTAGCTCAGACAAGACTCCCAAATTACCTTTTCCAACGCTTATATAATTTTCTGTCCTTAGGCTGTCTGCTAATTTGGAAGGTAATTGGCTAACGCATTTCTGCCTATTATCCCTTAAAATCTTCCCTTTAGGAACTATCAGTTACATGGGGGCGGATCTTCCGGCCGTTGTCTTCCCTGCCCATTGCGAGGCGGAGTCGTCCTAGCACCGGGCTATGACGTGTACAGCAACCCTTCTTCCCTGGGCTACTTCTGCTCATCCTTGAGTATATTCATTTGCACTGCTTGTCACCCTTATTAGTAATCCACAGCAACAACTCTACTCACTACGACTAAGGTTGTTGCTGTACCCTTATCATGGACTCTGTCCTACCCTGTGTCTTTGTTCCTATGTCTATGGGTATGCTTCTCTGCGCTTGATTCCATTCCCTCGTCGTGTGATCGTCCAACTCCATCAATTACCGATGTCGGCGCCCTTTGAAATCGCGCCTTATCTTTTGGCTGATCGTCCGACTTCTCGGCTCTACCTTCGATGCGATCGGGTAGGTCCTTATCTTGCTGGTGTCGCGTAACAATGACTAATTCTGGCGACCAGCGACTGATCTCTGGCAAAATACCATTACTCAATACCTTACCCAGTCTCATATTAATGCGGCTTCTAATGCGCCATAATGTCCTCTGTCATACATGCATACATATATACATTCATACATGCATGCATATATACATTCATACATGCATACATATATACATTCATACATGCATACATATATACATACATATACATACATACATACATACACACATGCATACATATATACATTCATACATGCTTACATATATACATTCATACATGCTTACATATATACATTCATACATGCATACATATATACATACATATACATACATACATACATACACACATGCATACATATATACATTCATACATGCATACATATATACATTCATACATGCATACATATATACATACATATGCATACATACATACATACACACATGCATACATATATACATTCATACATGCTTACATATATACATTCATACATGCTTACATATATACATTCATACATGCATACATATATACATTCATACATACTCAACTATAGCTCAACTGTAATGGTGGTCCTCACTGCTGAAGCTTTGCATTGTAAATGTTGTTCCTGTTGAAATTCCTAACCTGATTTCTGTCGCAATGTGTTGTGTACCGGCATCAATTGCTCCACTGTTTTCAAATGCAGAAAAAATTTCCCATGTTTTGGAACAACTGAATGATTCAGGAGCCTACGAAAGAAAATGTATGTATGAATGTATGTATGTATGTATGTATGTATATATGTATGTATGAATGTAGATATGTAAGTATGTATGAATGTATATATGCATGCATGTGTGTATGTATGTATGTATGTATATATGTATATATGTATGTATATATGTATGCATGTATGAATGTATATATGTATGCATGTATGAATGTATATATGTATGCATCTGTGTATGTATGTATGTATGTATGTATATATGCATGTGTGTATGTATGTATGTATATATGTATGTATGTATGCATATATCTATGTATGAATGTATATATGTATGCATGTATGAATGTATATATGTAAGCATGTATGAATGTATATATGCATGCATGTGTGTATGTATGTATGTATGTATGTATATATGTATGTATGTATGTATGTATGTATATGTATGTATATATGTATTTATGTATGTATGTATATGTATGTATGTATGTATGCATGTATGATGTATGTATGTATGTATGTATGTATATATCTGAGTATTTGTATATCGTCATTAAGAAATTTTAAAAACTGCTGAAACAAAATTGTGGCTGAAACTTTAAAACACTGAAAACGTTTGTTGTGTATCAGCCGGAAAAGTTCGGATTTTCAGCGGAAGATTGTTCCAGCAACACGCTCCATTGCACAAGAGTGTGATTATGGTGGTGTTGATGGTGGAGGAGTGGTAGTGTTGGTAGTGGTGATAATGGTGGCAGGGCAGAGGTACGTTGTTGACACTGGCAATGAATACTATTTAGATCTGTATACCGACGTTCTAAAACAATCAAATGATTTGTATTCAGCCAGGCGAGACGCAATCATGCGTGACGCTACAATACCAGACGCAGTCTTGCGTGACGCTTCCAACGCAGCCAATTATCCAGAGCATTTGTTTCATCTCACATCTATAATCGTCTACCGCATTCGGGATGTGTGCGTGTCCAGGCACATAAACTCAGACGCACAATCCAAACATCAGCCCAAGCGGCTGTACAAACGAATTATTTGTCTAGCGCTAATGGCCTACTTTAGTATTGTCTAAGAACTCAATTGCGACGGTTTTTTAGCCATACAGGTTGTTCTTGCTCGAGCCTTCGATCGCTGCCTTCATTATCGTAATTTGCTGTAAGCATTTCAGAAAGAATGTTATGCGTCGTGTGCTCATTAGGTTTGTGCTAATTAGTCATAAACACGCCCTGAAGTTGTTTTGCTTCCGGGTTAGGATCCATTCGGTTTGGTAAATCGGGCTCTTACTAAGCTGACAGACGCGATCGTAAAAACAATGTTTGGTTAAACAGACACTAGTATGGCCAGAAATCTCAGAGAAACAAGTTGCCTGGTATTCAGGTACAATAGGTTTTTAAGCAGTATGATTTGGTACCGGCGTAAGCTGGGAAGTAAACGTTAAGTCCTGCGATGCACTGGCCCTGTGTCCAGGACCATGGGATTCGTCCACTGCCGGCTCAAGGGTCAAGAAAAGGAGATGTGCGCCTCCCATAAGTCTCTCTTGTGGAATATGAGATACTTTACTTTACTTAAGCTGGGAAGTAAACGTTAAGTCCTGCGATGCACTGGCCCTGTGTCCAGGACCATGGGATTCGTCCACTGCCGGCTCAAGGGTCAAGAAAAGGAGATGTGCGCCTCCCATAAGTCTCTCTTGTGGAATATGAGATACTTTACTTTACTTAAGCTGGGAAGTAAACGTTAAGTCCTGCGATGCACTGGCCCTGTGTCCAGGACCATGGGATTCGTCCACTGTCGGCTCAAGGGTCAAGAAAAGGAGATGTGCGCCTCCCATAGGTTCCTCATGGGACATGGGAGCTTTGCTTTAAAAAGGAGTTCAGTCAGCAGATTCGCACATAAGGCGTTTGTATGTTACAGGAGCAAAACGTGTTCCATATCAGCTATCACCGCTCATGCTATCTTTACCTTAGCTTTTACTTATTTTTTCATTGTTGTTCTATACTCGGCTTTCAATTCGGTAATGGACAAACTGCATCGCATTCAAGTCATCACATCATCATTGCTTTGAGTACACTGATTATACACTGTCAGTGGGAAGATCAGGCGGCGAAGGAGACGGCTGGTCACCCGCCTTTATATGCCGAGGCTGAGAAAAATGAAGTTGCTAACACATCATAGTTATGGCTGCCGCCCATCGGGGTTAGCTTAAGGTACCGCTCTTCTTCTTCTTCTTCTTCTTCTTCTTCTTCTTCTCCTCCTGCTTCTTCTCGTTCTCCTTCTCCATCTCCTTCTCCATCTCCTGATCCTAGTCCTAGTCCTCCTCCTTCTCCTTCTCCTACTCCTTCTCTTTCTGTTCCTCCTTCTCCTTTTAATTCTCCTTCTCCTTCTCCTTATTCTTCTCCTTCTTCTCTCCTTTTCCTTCTCTTCTTTTTCTCCTTCTCCTTCTCCTCCTTCTTCTGCTTCTTCTCCTTCTCCTCTCTTTCGCCTTCTTCTTTATATATGTATATTTATATATATAATATATATATGTATATATAGTACTGGTATAATTATGTAAGATAAATGGGTAAACCGCATAGTCGACGAGCTATTATATATCAGCAATTATACGCATAATTATATAGACGATTCGATACTTAGTACAAGTCGTATAAACAACATTGTTTTAGGACACCGACTTTCCAGAGCTTTTTGAAGGCTCTATATAAATGTCTAGATCCGTGTAATTGCGCTATAAAAACCTTCAACGAACAGAAGCGATTTTTAGATAGCCGCACGTGAGGCCATTAGCGTTGCTTGCGCTTCTGGCGATTGCACGCGACATAAGCAAATAGAATCATATATATTTCAAAAGATACCTACGTTTTAAAGGAAACGCGTCTCGTGTGGTATCATTGCCTTACCGTAGGCTTTGGTTGGGCATAACAAGAAATTATCTGTATAAAAGATCTCTCCATGTATCTGCCTATATACATTCATTCATATAGCGCTCTTTCATCATGTCTGCTCACTCAGCAGGGGCCTGCCGAAAGAACAGTTAAGTATTGAATTACTGTTCCATATATTGCATATATTATATGTCTTGAATCCGAGAGTTGTGTATGAATATCTTGTTAAAAAATAGTAATTATTAATCAGATACTTATATCGCTCCTAATTATGAATTCACTTCAAAAGCGCGGGTATAGCTGGAAAAATACAAGTCTTCCATTCTTTGCGAAATGACATAATCGTAATCGTGAACTCGAGCTTTCTATATACAGCGCCCAACGAAAGCTAAGTCGCGGGAACCAGCTTATTCACAGGCGCTCAGTCAAAACAAAATCGATAGGCAAGAAGGGTTCGGTTCCAGGTCGCGATACAAGAGTCAGGCAGACAGACAGTCAGACGGCTACAGCGGATGGTGTTTGGAATCGGATTGGATATAAGAGATGGCAACGGCTCCCACTAAGCTATAGTGGTAGGCTATTACATCTCATAGATGTGGCTGAGTGTACGAAAAAGGTACGGAAACTACACACTCATTTTTGTAAGATGGGACAATCAACTGGCCGTAGGAAGCTGACCTTAGGCATGTCTTGCATGGATTAAGCGTAGGAGAAATGCGCATGCGCAAGGAGAGAGCAATGTAGCATGGTGCATAGACTACAACACGATGTTGCGTGTGGATATATATATATATATATTATATATATCCACACGCAATATATATAGGCGACGACGTCCATGCTCAAATGAAGAAACGATATATATATATATATATATATATATATATATATATATATATATATATATATATATATATATATATATATATATATATATATATATATATATATATATATATATATATATATATATATATATATATATAGATCGTTTCTGTTGGCGCGAAGCTGAAACAAAGTGATGCCGTGCATGATGTCGCGTCCTACAAACTGAGAGCCGCAACTACTAAGACAACGAGGACGATGATGATGATGAAGAGGAATAAGAAGAGGATGAAGAGAAGGAAGAAAAGAAGGATGAGAAAGGGAGGAGGAGGAGCGAGAGAAAGAGGAGAAGGAGGAAGAAGAAGAAGAGCAAGAGAAGGAAGAGGATGCGAAGGAGGAGGAGGAGGAGGAAAAGAAAGAGGAGGAGGAGGAAGAAGAGAAAGAAGAGGAAGAGGAGGAGGAAGAGGAAAAGAAAGGGGAGGAGGAAGAGAAAGAGGAGGAAGAGAAGGAGGAGAGAGATGGAGGAGGAGGAGGAAGAGAAAGAAGAAGAGAAAGAGAAAAAAGAGGATGCGAAGGAGGAGGAGGAAGAGAAACAGGCTGAAGAGGAGGAGAAGGAGGAAAAGGAAAAGGAGGAGGAATAGAAAGAGAAAGAGGAGAAAGAGGATGAGAAGGAAGAGGAGAAGGACGAGAAAGAGAATTTGAAGAGGATGAGGTTGAGGATGAGGAAGAGAAAGAACCTCAAGAGAAGAAGGAGTAGTAACAGAAAAAGAAAGAGGAGGAGGAGGAAGCGAAAGAGGAGGAGGAAAAAGAAGAAGAGGAAGAAGTAGAGAAAGAGAAGGAAGAGGATGAGAAGAAATAGGAGGATGTAGAGAAAGGAGCTCAAGAGAAGGAGTAGGAGGAGAAAAAGAAAGAAGAGGAAGAGGAGAAGAAGAGGAGGAGAAAGAGAAAGAGGATTAAGAAGAGGTGGAAGTCGGAGGATAGAGAAAAGGAGGATAATGATGTTTTCGAGTCTCTAGGTAGCGATTAAACAAGCGCTAAACACCCTCTTTAGTCGTGACGTCATTTGCGCATTAAGTTCCTGTTGAGCAGGAAGAGATTATAATTACAGAAGGAAGGAGAGAGATTTTACTTATTTGAAAAGCAGGAAGCTATGTCAAGGCGTCGTCTGCTCGTCTCAAAGTAGGCTGAAACCATAGCAACCTGTTATCCTATTTTTTATTATCCTGCTATCGTCTTCACCAGTCCGGCTTCAGATCCTGCTGGATAAATGCGGAGATGTCAGTTATGCCCAACAATTAATTTTGCCAAATCTGGGTGCCGTGCGATTGGCCCACAATGTAAGGCCTCTCTCTGTCTGGTAGGTTTTTATGCCGGAGAAAGGTGTCGCGAACCACTCAGGTGAAATACTGTACCTGAGCGTTATGTCTTGTGCTGGTAATAAGTCAAGATGTGATGTGGATAGCATAATGAAGAATTCCTATGATACTAGAAATATATATTCAACATCTCTCTCTCTCTCTGTCTCTGTCTGTCTGTCTGTCTGTCTCTCTCTCTCTTTGTATTATTGGAAATACTGCAGATTCAGTTGCAGCAGATATATATATATATATATTTATTTAATTAAACTGCCTACCTATATATGTAGATTTTTAACTGCCTATATATATATCTGCAGCAACTGAATCTGCATTATTTCCAATAATACAGATAGAGATGCTGAGTATATATTTCCTTATAACGTTGTTGCTGGTTTCTATCCCGCAAATACAACGAGCCTATAAAGGCAAGCACATAACAATATATATATATACTGTATATAATATGTATATATATATAGTTTTCCAATTTCACAATACAACTTGATTGCATTATGGTTTACTCACACTCAACTGATTAATCTTTGTGTTGGAAAATGCATATATGTAAATTTATTCGTATGTAGATTATATGCATAAAGTTACATGTAGTAATACTTTTTGCAGTCATATATAATTTTATAATAGGTACTTACGTAGGCAGTTTAAACATACAGGCCTATATATGATTCATAGCACATCAACGCATAAATATAAAATAATCCTCCCTACTTGGCGCATGTCACAAAGACCTTCGGCCAGTGGCGCCATTTTGTTTGTCGTCCGCCATCTTGAAGGCCATTTTCGTGAACATCAACTGTGGTTTATAGCGCATATTTACTCCCCATAAACCGGGGAGTGTTTAGATTTCATTGATGGGAGTCAGTAAGAGTCCTTATTGCATGTTTAAGCAGTGTAGACTCCTTGTCTCTAAGATATGTTGCTATGCTAATACTGCTTAAAGCCATGCGGCTTCCCTCGGGTTGTTTAGTTTGTTTGCTTTGATGTATTTCACCGGAAAGAGCATAATTCTTTAGTTAATAGATTTCGTGCGTCTGTCAGGTACAGCTTTTATGTTAACAGATTGCATGTTTACAGAATTTACTTCTCAGAGAAGGTTTGCAATTTGCGTGTTTTTCTTGCTGCATAAATTTATCAGTCTGACCAAGTACGAAATACAAAAATATATAAAATATAGGCACATAATATATTGTAATTTGAAAGCTATCCAATCACGGTCGACGCTGGCTGCGTGACTCAGCCATCCTACGAGTGAAAACCATAGCAACCAACTGTGATTTTTAAAACCAACCAATCAAGGAATGGTACCAAATATAAGCCAACCAATCACGCTCAAAGCTGTCTCCGTGGCCCAGATTTCATCGCAGGACTGAAAACATAGCAACCAATTGTGATTTTTTAAATCAACCAATCAAGGAATGGTACCAAATGTAAGTCAACCAATCACGCGCAAAGCTGTCTCCGTGGCCCAGATTTCACCGTAGTACTGGTGCAACCAATTGTTAAATTTAAATCAACCAATCAAGGAATGATACCACATGTAGGCCTACCAATCACGCTCAGAGCTGTCTACGTAACCCAGTTTCCGGCGTGAGCCTTCCATCGTCCTTGCTCCTTAATCTTTGGCGCAGACGGCGCTTGTAGATAAATAGCGCCTTATAAATTGAATTCTCTTCGCATCGTCTGCCTATGTATAAATTAGTTCAGCTCTTCAACCGGTCCCTCACCCCACACGAGCGCTCCCCCCCACAGTTGGCACAGCGCCAGAGAAAGACACGAACGCCATCATCCGACAACGCATCAAATTGCTGCAACAGGTGTACGACGAAGGCCGACCAATTACCAGCAAACGCTGGGCGGCGCCACAGTAGCCGAGAAAAGCCTCCGGTCTTGCCTGGTCGCTGTTTTGACTGCCGTGTGAGGGATCACCGGAGATTTCGGGGTCGGGGAAAATTAAGTCATGTGGGACGCCGGCCAAATGACCTGGGAAACTGTCGGTCGATGGCCTGAAACACTCCGGGTTTATGAGGAGTAAATATGCGCTACAAAATACGATCGATGTTCACGAAAATGGGTTTCAAAATGGCTGACGACAAGACAAAATGGCCGAAGGTCTTTGTGATATGCGCCAATTAGGGAGGTGTATTATATATATCTGTATAATCATATGTATATATATGTATATATCTATACATATATATATATATACATATAATTATACAGATATGTTATGGTACATATTATAAAATGCTATATATTTAAATTGCCTACATAACCTAAGTATGTATGAAATTATACATAACATTGTATAAATTATTACATGCAAATTTATGCATATAATTTACATGAATAAATTTACATATATTTACATATGATTATTGCAGAGTATATGTATATATATATACTCTGCACTGTTTTATATATATACTCACATATATTGCGTATTATAGATATACATATATATAGATGTGTTATGGCACATATTATATTACGCCATATATTTAAACTGCTTACCTAAGTATCTAAGTATGTATAAAATTATACTTAACATTGCTTAATTATTACATGTAAATTTATGCATATAATCTACATGAATAAATTTACATATATTTACATATGAGTATTGCAGAGTATATGTATAGATATATCTATACTCTGCAATGTTATATATATATACTCTGATGCTATATATATATATATATATATATATATATATATATATATATATATATATATATATATATATATATATATATATATATATATATATATATATATATATATATATATATATATATATATATATATATATATTGCACCAGCCCATTGTATCTGCGTGTTTGCTTTTGTTTTCTCTTTGTATGCCTTAGTTTATGTTTATTCCGCGTGCTCGTATGGCTGTCTGTCTGTGTGTGTACGTCTGAATAGCGGAGAGAAAGTTGAGCCAATTAGTCGAGACTCGAGTGTCTCCTCCTTGCGTGTCGCTCCTACACGCTCTGCCTGTCCAACTTCATGGTCGAATGCCGATGATTTATGTAGCGTCTTTTTCTGTCAGCGCAAGCATTTGTCGAATGGTGTCTATAGTACACCGGGGGTAATTCATCCTTAAAGGTTAGGGTCGGGTTAAGGTTCAGGATGAAGGGTCACGGTTAGGGTCAATGGCTCTGGTTAAGAATTGCGGTTCGTAATCGTAAACTCGAAATTTCTACAGCGCCCAACGCAATAACGAAGTCACGGGAACCAGCTCACTCGCAGGTGCTCAGTCAAAACAAAATCCACAGGCAAGAACGGATTGGTTCCAGGTCAAAATTCAAGAGGCAGGTGGTCAGATGGCTAAGGTGGGTGGTGTTTGGAGTTGGATCTGCAGGATAGGTGATAGATAAGGAGAGAAGATGGTTGAGGTTTAGAGCTAGAGTTCAAGGCTAGGGTTAAGGACTATGGTTTAGGATTAGGGTTTAGGGCAAGGTTCAGAGTTTAGACCAAGCCCTAAAATCTAAGATAAACCTACGATCGTAACCCTAAATCCTAACCCTACACGTAAAACTAACCTTCATTCATAAACCCTACCGTGACCTTTGACCTTACTCCAACCCTAACCCTCAACCTTAAACCCTAACCCATGATGTTCGCAGAACTGACGAACGGAGCTCGAACATTGCATGGATTCAAACCGTACACACAGCGTTACACTTCGCGCTCGTTACCTTTACGCCACGCTCCGGAACGCATCACGCCACTCAACTTAACTCACGTCTCAAATCTCGGGGTAGTTTTTTGGTTCTCGCAGCAGCGTTCAGGTATTCTGCGTTTTAAAAATAAAGTCAGATGGAAAAGAATAAAGGAAAAGCGTTCGCGTTAGGGCGCTCTTCTGCCCGTGGGGACCCGCTAATAGCCTTCCTAACGAACCGCCTAATGATCGCCCAACCAAAACGTCCCCTGGTTGAGAAGCACAACTTTCCTGCCAATATCGAAGCACGATACGTGCCCTGAGGGTACGACGTACGCAGGGATGGTCTCCAGGGGGTTACCGCCAAAGTTCGACCGTACGTTAGGGTAGAAGATAGCGTACGCGTACGGTACGTAATTTACTAAAAATAATAGCGTACGCCGTACGGTACGTTCGTATTCCGTACGTATGAGCAGCCTTTAATATTAGTTGCTTCTCGTGACGTCACATTTTTTTCTCGTCATTTTCTCGTCGTTCACGGAATTGTTTTAAAACGTTTTCCATTCTTTAATTTTTAATTTTTGTTATTCTTTGTTAATTCTATAATAAAAAAAAATATTTCGACTAACACGTAATGCAGAAAAATTAGCGTACGCTATTTATTAATTTAGCCAAAAAATAGCGTACGCGTACGGTACGCATTTCAGCAGAAAAAATAGCGTACGTTCCGTACGTACGGTCGAACTCTGGTTACCGCCTCCCTGTTGTTTCGTCACGTTCCGACAGATGTCGCGTGGAAATTGAATTAGAATTCGCTCATGCCTATATGCATTCATTGTAGTCGCACCTTTTCGGCTTCAGGGATTCCGTGCGGTGACATAGTCACGTGTGCTCCGTGGTTCTGAAAGGCGCGATATAAGTGTATTGATGCATATATGTATACATACACGAATATATACATATATTCGTTAATTAGTAAATTTTAACGCCCCGGTGTCTAATGAACTAGACATCAACCGATGGCGCACCAAAGCCAAGCCGCAATCAGGTCAATCCAGAAGACAGAGAGGCAGCCTATGGTGGATAAGCAATTTGAAAATGTAAGTTTTAAGTCGAGGATTGTACATACATACATACATACGTACATACACACATACATACATACATACATGCACCCATACATACATACATGCATGCATACATACCTGCATACATATATACATACATATATACATACATACATATATACATACATATATATATATACATACATATATACATACATGCACACACACATACATACATACATACACACATACTTACATGCATATATATATGCATGCATGCATACATACATGCATGCATACATATATGTACATACATACATATATACGTAAATTCATACATACATGAATAAATTCTTTAAGGCGTGGTTCTAAGGGTTTTCATTCACGCAGTGCCTCAGGAGATTTTAACAGTTGTGTACTCAAAGGAACGTGTTTTTGAAACTGCATTCTTTTAACAATGGGCTTCGCACATGGCCGTGATATTCAGAAAGTTATGTATCGCTCGAAAGGCAACGGATGATCGAAATGCGTCTAACTCTACCCTTTGAACCGTTAGTTTCTCGTGCTTATAAGCCTTTCACCAAGTCTTTTCAAACTAAGTTGGAAGATAAACGGCAAACCTTGTGCTGCTGGCATTGATGGTTGCTTAGGGATCGTCTTTTGCCGGTTCAACACCAAAGAAAAAAGAAGTAAGCGCCCATTCGCCATCTGGAGGAGAGAAAAGGAACTTCAACGAATCTTTTCGGTTGGTTAAGTTGTCCGTATCAAAGAAATCAGTCCGTTTTCAGAACACCACGAAATATGCATCTATGTATGCATCGAAACAACACATCAAACATGCAGTATGTATGTATGTATGCCTTTGTATTTCCGACAAAGGCTTCCGATATTAAAGATGAGTCTAAAGGGACGAATATGTATGTATGCAATATGTATGTATGCCTTTGTGTTTCCGACAAAGGCTTCCGATATAAAAAATTGGTATATATATATATATATATATATATATATATATATATGGACGAAGACCTAACAAAGATATTATCCAACTTAAAATGAAGTAGGAGGATGGCGGTATGACGCTGTGAATTTGTCTGGAACTGGATGATAATGATGAAGATGATGATGATGATATAAAATATTCATCTCAAGACGGGGTATCAGTGACGTAATGAACGGTTTCCACCCTAACTTAAATCCTGGTTACGCCTCTGACTTCATTCAGTTTCCTTTGTATTTCCGACAAAGGCTTCCCCTTATCTATCCTGCAGATCCAATTCCAAACACCATCCACCGTAGCCCACTGACTGCCTGCATCCCAGACTCTTGGATCTTGACCTGGAACCGAACCCTTCTCGGCTATCGATTTTGTTTTGACTGAGCGCCTGTGAATAAGCTGGTTGCCGCTACTCAGCTTTCGTTGGGCGCTGTAAAAATCTCGAGTTCTCGATTACGATTACGATAACAGCCGCCAAAGCGGAAGAACGGAATGACCCGCCGGAAGGAATCAGAGTGGAAGCGGAAGAAGCTACGCCATCTGGTGACAGTGACGTATGTGTTGACAAAATGGCTGGACAAGAGGTGGACGATGACGAATGAGAGAGGGACAAGGGAGAGAGGGTAATTGGGTACAGAAAGGAGCAACGACGTCCGACAGATTAGCATGTATGTGTGCATCGATGCATTCTGAAGTATGCTCCTAGTCTGCGAGTGACGCAGAACCCGTAAATCAACAGGAAATGAGAGATAATTGCAACGACTGAAGATATCAATCTTGTCGAATGCATCGCATTTGCTGTTACTACTACTACTACTACTACTACTACTACTACTACTACTACTACTACTACTACTACTACTACTACTACCAACACTCTACACTGGCTTCCCATTCAGCAGCGTATCCAGTTAAAGATCCTAACGCTTGTGCGTAATTGTCTCGTTGGCTCTGCTCCATCATATCTTAGGGACTTCTGCATTTCGGTCTCCTTGGTTCCAGGCCGTAGCACTCTCCGGTCGGCCTCCCTTGGACTTCTGACTGTCCCTCGTATGCGCACTGCTACAGCGCAGTCTAGAAGCTTTGCCTAAGTTGGACCTAATAGCTGGAATCGCCTTTCCCGAGACCTCCGACTTGAATTCCTCAGTTTCTCCCTTCCGCAGTTTCGCAAGCGCCTGAAGTCTGTATTATTTGCCAGTGGTCTCACTGGTTCGTGTCGGGAGCGCCTCTGATGAGTCTATTCTTGAAGTGGCGCTTTATAAATGTCAGATTACAATTACAATTACAATACTACTACTACTACTACTACCACTACTACTACTACTACTACTACTACTACTACTACCACTACTACTACTACCACTACTACTACTACTACTACTACTACTACTACTACTACTACTACTACTACTACTATTACTATTAATATTATTATTGTTTTATTACTACTACTATTATTGTTATTGTTATTATTGTTATTATTATTGTTATTATTATTATTATTAGACTCCCTGTTATTATTACTATTGCTCTTATTATTGTTATAAATGTTATTGTTGTTGTTGTTACTAATGTCATTATTTTAATTATTAATGTTGTCGCTATTAATTTCTGACAGGTTCGGACGTTTGCTATTGCTAAGTTTACGTGTGTAGGAATAAGTAAGATTTCGAAAGTTTTGGATGGTGTTTTCTATACGCATACCGTCTTGGTGTACGCCACTGCATGAGAAGGGATGGACTGACCACCTGGTGTGCGGGCGAGCTTCAAATCTGCGGACTTATGCCGGGTAATGGTCTCGGCGGAGGAAGAGCGACGAGGGTCTTTGGAGTGACCTTGACCATCAATCACGGGTGCCCTTTGACCTACTGACCGGCAGGTGAAGAATACCTGTTCTACCCACCCCGGGCGGTTCGAGGGATACCTGGACTGTTTTTCTTCTATTACCTAGAACGCTGCGACATCTACCACCAACGAGGTACTGTTGGGTGGTGGTGTCATCGTGTTCCGTGAACCCTACCCTCTGTGGTCTCTCTATACCATCGATGCAACTTGGTTCAGAAACTCTGAACATCGTGTCATTTGTCAACTCTGGATAGGAATCGGTTGGGGTATACGTGTGTGCATGAGTCAGCCACTGGCGACTCGTCTGTCCGTTAGTGCGTGAAAAGAAAAACAGAAGACTTTAGAGACAGACAGACAGACAGACAGACAGACAGACAGACAGACAGACAGACAGACAGACAGACAGACAGACAGACAGACAGACAGACAGACAGACAGACAGACAGACAGACAGACAGACAGACAGACAGACAGACAGACAGACAGACAGACAGACAGACAGACAGACAGACAGACAGACAGACAGACAGACAGACAGACAGACAGACAGACAGACAGACAGACAGACAGACAGACAGACAGACAGACAGACAGACAGACAGACAGACAGACAGACAGACAGACAGACAGACAGACAGACAGACAGACAGACAGACAGACAGACAGACAGACAGACAGACAGACAGACAGACAGACAGACAGACAGACAGACAGACAGACAGACAGACAGACAGACAGACAGACAGACAGACAGACAGACAGACAGACAGACAGAGATAGAAGACAAGATGACAAGAGGAATGAATTAGGTGCTGATCGATCAATTTCAGGCGTCTCGAAATTCGACCTAGTTGCTCGACCAATATCGATCACTCAAGATCCACAATAACAAATAAACGCCGCCTGATCGTTTGTCACGGAAGTGCTCGGACTACTTCCACCCACGTGACTCAGTCGTTCGGTCATTCGTTTAGGACGCCGTCGATAGGGCGGCGCCACCGTCGCCTTGAGCAACACACGTGACTATAGCGACTTAAGGGTTCGACGATCATAGCACATATTTTGGTCTCGGATTCTCAGGCACCATTTAACGTAGCGCTACATAATCCCACGCATCGATATATCGCCCCACGCAGCGCTATCTAAGCAACATGTAGTGCTACCTAACGCTACAAAACGCTACGTAACTCCGTGTAACGCTACCAAAAATCCCCACGCATCGATATATCACCCCACGCAGCGTTACCCACGCAACACGTAGCGCTACCTAACCCTACAAAACGTTACTAACTCCGCGTAACGCTACCAAAAAACTAGATAATGCTAGGTAACCTGCTTAGGTAATGCTACCTAACCCTGTAACGCCTCCTAATCCCGTAATTCTGCTTAGCCCCTCGTAACGCCATACGTCATCCAACGTAACACCAAGTAAATCAATGTAGCGCTACTTAACCCGTGTAACGCTACCTAACACCGTAACACTACACCACCCTACGTAGCGCTACATAACGAGACACAACCATAACAGGCTGCCAATGATTGCGACATGACCTTCTTGACCTTTCGGCAGTGGTTGAAGACCACACATTTCTATTGGACTTTTACTGCAAGATCTGAAACATCTCTGATCTAATCTAATCTAACCAAATCAAATCAAATCTAATCAATTCTATCTAATCCAATCAATTCTAATCTAATCAAATCAATTCTAATCTAATCTAATCTAAAGTCTACTACAGCACCGTAATCATAACGCCCAAGGCTTCAGTCGATGGTCGTTTCAAGTCAAAATTCTCAAACTAAAATCATAAACAGTTGGGGCAGCCAGGTCGAATTCCGATGGGTCAGAGAAACCAGAAGCCAGGAAGGTTTCTGAGGAAACCCTATATAAATACGCACTTACGATTACGATCGTCACCCAAATTATATAGCGTCGGTCACGGCAACGTAAAGTACAAAAGAGCAGGAGAAACTGCTGCTAACGAACACCTAAGAAGCTTCTACTGGAGCGACGCGTCTAAGCAAGACAACGGTCTCGATTCGCCAAGGACAAAGTCCCTTAATATCGCCCTTAACGGATATAAGTAAGTAAGTAAGTAGCAGGCTTATGTAGAGCTTAAACGATGCTACACTAAGTAGGAAGTGTCGGAAGTCTTAGGGCCGCATAGGATACGTCGTTATAGAAATTGGTGTCGATTACTGCAAACTATCATCGCTCCACCAAGAATTGTTAGACATCGGTGGTGCTTGGATGTTCTTCTACTGCAGTCAAACTTGGCGTCAAGCGTTGCTCAACCTTTTCCTACACCAAAATGATTAGGCCTCTGCTTCTGGATCCATGGAAACGGAAGAAGAAAGAGAAAGAGAAGGAGAAGAAGAGAAGAAGTAGGAGGAGAAGTAGGAGGAGAAGTAGGAGGAGAAGTAGGAGGAGAAGAAGGAGGAGCAGAAGGAGGAGCAGAAGGAGGAGCAGAAGGAAAAGGAGGAGGAGAAGAGATGAAGGAGAAGGAGAAGAAGAAGATAAAGAAAAAGAAAAAGAAGAAAGAGAAGTAGGAGGAGAAGTAGGAGGAGAAGTAGGATGAGGAGGAGAAGGAGGAGGAGAAGGAGGAGGAGGAGGAGGAGAAGAAGAAGATAAAGAAAAAGAAGAAAGAGAAAAAGAAAAAGAAGATGATGATGAAGAAGAGGAAGATGTGGAGAAGGAGGAGGAGAAGAAAGAGGAAGACGAGAAGAAGGAGGAGGAGGAAGAGAAGAAGAAGAAAACGAAGAAGAAGGCGACACATTAATGGAATTAGAAGCTGCCGAAAGCAATATCTTGCAGACATACAAATTGCTGCTGTTTGAAAGCACGGATATTATTCTTTGCTACTAGTCAACATAAATTGTCGTTTATTAGCAGATGACACGGAATTACATCATCTACTCTCTGCGGTTCGGTAGTAAAGTATGAATCATTGTTTGTTTTTGTAGCTCTAGATTACTTGCGACTTTGGGAGGATCGGAACCATGTCTTTGATCAACTAATTCGATGTTTTATCTTGTGTATTAGTCCAGCATTTCATCCCTTGATATCATCTGTCTTCATCTCACGATGGCATTTCCCTACACGACAGAAAACCCATACATACATACGCATACATACGTACATACATACATACATATACACACATACATACATATACACATATACATACATACATGTACATACATACATACATACATACATACATGCATACATACCCACATACATGCGTACATGCATACACACATCAATACATTTACACACATACATACATACATGTACATACATACATGCATACTCTCTCTCTTTCTTTCTCTCTCTCTCTCTGTCTCTCTGTCTGCCTCTGTCTCGGTCTCTCTCTCTCTCTTTTCTCTCTCTCTCTCTCTCTCTCTCTCTCTCTCTCTCTCTCTCTCTCTCTCTCTCTCCAAGACAGCTTTCGTCACGACTCCGCGGCCCCCGTAACAAACGTACGACATGCAGGAAACTCGAGAAATTTCATCGCGATGCTATGGACTATAGCATCTATATGAAATTTCTCGAGTTTCCTACTTCTCGTCCGGTGTGTACGAAATTAGCAGAGAAAATATTAATAATATTTGTCATAATATCCGACTTGTCCACGTGGGTGACCTGTTGACGTATGGCACCGGGCTGTACTGTTCGATCGGTCTGTGTATCTTGTCTTGTCTGTCTATGTGGGTATGTCTGTCAGGCTGTCTGTCTGTGTCTGCGTCTCTGGATATGCGGCATAGCCTGATAGCATACGATAACACTGTCAGTGCCCGTCTGTCTATTGTATGCCTGTCCGTCTGTGTATGCCTGTCGGTATGTCCTTCTGTCTGTCCCTGCCTGTCTGTCTGTCTGTCTTAAAAAACGACGGTGGCAAATGACAATGGCATTGCCAAGAATAGAGCGAAAGCTATTAACATTTCGCAGAAAGAGAGGGAGAGAAAAAGATGAAGGCATAGGCAATCATACAGACAGCGAGACGTAGAGGCAAACAGACAGACTGCCTTTCTTAAAACTTAGCAAAACGATTGTTCCCTTTACTAGATCGGCTTTATTTGCTTAAAGTAGCAACTGCTAATATCTGGACAATTCCTTTTATTCATTTCTGGTAACTTTATTCCTTTCAAGTCTTCTTTAGAAAGAGATCTACACCGCGATGTAAGGAATTATGGAAGTCACGACAATGGGAAGACCTTTCAGAGAAAAAGGCTCAACGATAAAAAACACCATCCACAGGAGCCGTCTGACCGTCTACCTTGGATTTCGACCTACAAACGGACCAGTCGTGCCTACCTTCCTACTAATACTGTTTTGACTGAGCACTTGTGAACAACGTGGTTTCTCGGGGGACTTAGCTTTCTTCCGGTGCTGAAGAAATCTGGAGTTCACGACTACGTTACAGAAAACTAGCGTCAAAAACTAGAACTAGACAAGTATGGAAGGGATGATTAAATGTGCCGGGAATACCGAGATACTAACACATGGGATGAAAGCCTCCTTCAGCCCATCGACAGCAGCTAATGATGAGCCAAGAATACTTTGCAGCCAATTAAAATGATAGATACAGGTATGCACAAGAATCAGCAAAACAAACATACATACATACATATATACATACATACATGTTTACATACATTCATGCATAAATGCATACTTACATACATATATACATACATACTCATATACATGCTTATATACATACATGTATACATGCATACTTACATACATACATACATATATACATACATATATACATACATACATACATATATACATACATATATACATACATACATATATGCATACATGCATATATACATACATACATATATGCATACATACATATATACATGCATACATACATACATACATACATACTTGGCCTCGTTTGTCTTTGTTTTGCTGATTCTTGGACATACCTGTATCCATCATACTAACTGGCTGCAAAGTATTTATTCATCATCATTAGCTGCTGTCCATGGGCTCCAGAGGGGCTTTCAGACTATTTCTCAAGACCTGAGCCGAATAATTAGAACCAGTGTGTTGAGAAAAATCCCATGTGAATGTAAATCACCGAAATTTCTCGGCTCCACTCAAAAGCCGCGTCATGGAGATCAGCTTATACACCGGCGCTATATCAAGTCAAGCCCGCAACAGCCAGGTTGATTGGTCATCTTCGGTGTCAGGTCAGAATCCTGGGAAGGTCAAGCAGGGAGACATCGAAGATTGCGGTGGAAGTCGAATGATACATTTCAGAATCATCTCAAGAGAAACCGAATCGGCTTTTGTTGTCGGTCAATTTCGAAGGATTACAGCCAAAGATGATACCACTTCCTGTGAAAAAATTATCGGTCACAGAAGTTCCCTGTAAATTTTTTGTGACTTTTGCTCTTTCAGAGGAACGTCATTCCTCTTATTGAAATCGTGCGTGACATTTAAGCCTCTAAGATATTTCCATCTCTTAATATCCTGATAGTTTTCTCGGTCTGCTGTAGTCTATATAACACAAAAACTGTTTGAAGTCTAGACCGAAGAGGCCAGACATGCATCAGCAAGGCCTAGCGAAGCCAACAGTCCAAATCAAGCTGAATCCTGACCCTTTTTGGCTATTGAGCCCGGTTGCAGGTCTCAGATGTCATCTTATGAAATAGGAAAACATAGTTCTGATGCTCCTTGACGCAAGAGTTGCCATGCAGTGTCGATAGATTAACCGGAAATGGTAGGCCTAACGCCCTTCGAAGTCTGCGTTTAACCTTGTAGGCCTATAGCTCCCTTCGAAGTCTGCGTTTAACCTTGTAGGCCTATAGCTCCCTTCGAAGTCTGCGTTTAACCTTGTAGGCCTATAGCTCCCTTCGAAGTCTGCGTTTAACCTTGGTACACAGATTTTTCAGGAGCCATTAAACTTAGTGATTTATTCCTCTCCTGCTGTTAAGTACACGGTAAGGTATGAAGATGGACATGTTGGAATTCCGTGTGTAACAATTTATTTGGCTTCAATGGATGGAAATCTGATATAGGTTTCATCTATGGCCTTGGTAAATTGGACTGTTTCGTAGATTGGAAGTATTCGTAATCGTAAACTCGAGATTTCAACAGCCCCAAATGAAAGCTAAGTTGCAGGAACCAGCTTATTCACAGTCGCTCCGTCAAAACAAAATCGATAGACAGGAAGGGTCACATAGTTCAGAAGAGTCGCAGGAAGATTTTTTGCCGTATAGCTAATTCGACATCAAATTTTCTCGAAGATGTTTTATGGTGTTGTTTTGATGAACATTCTTTTTCCAATTAAGAACAGATTCAGCGTTAAATGCAACTTTAAATCTCACGTCAGTGGCAATATTCACGAACATTTTCGTTGTATAATTATGTTCTTGTTGTTTTCACGTTTTCTATGTTGTTTTCGTAGTACTGTTTGTGCCTGATACACAGTTGTATAAATTGATTTTTCTCTGCTTTCGGCCATTAAAAATGTTCATTAAAAACCCAGCTGTCCGCCATAAACATCTCCTCTCTATTTAGTCTCCAGTTTCAAGTTGAAGAAACCGTCCATGTGTGTACAATTCTGTTACTGTCTGAAAAAAGTCCACCCGGGGACATGGATACGGCTTTTCGTTTAGTGAAAAGTAATAGCTGTAAGTTGATATAGCTGGTGCAGTAAGAGATTCGCTGTTGTTGCAATTCCATTGTATGGTATTCAATTGTTTGTATGGTATTGTATTGGGTTGCATTATACTGTACAGCCTCATATAGTATCGCATGGTAATGCACTTCATCGTATTTCATCATATCGTATTGTATTAATTTCGCTTTGGCTAATGGTGGACAGCGCTAACTTAGCACTTTCGTCGCCCACTCTAAGCGCTAGACGAAAACTAAAAGCGCTTAAAGCTTCCAGGAAAGCAGCTATTTTTAGACAAAAAGCACATAAAGGCTTTCCTTGCAATGAACATTGAAGTATTTGCCTGAAATGAGTCCGCGATTGCTAAATATAACCCGCGATACCAAGTAAAGTCCTTTAGTATTCTTCCGCGTATGTCCGTATCTTATGTCTCGAGTCATTTATTGTCATTTCGGCCAAGTCCCGATCGTGGCTTATTCCAGAGATTTAAACCTCGGGCTAGTACGGTCCGTGAACGAGGACCTTAAATTGCGTGGCGCCCATTCAAACGGGCAGCGGTGGTGAAGGCCCGATTAATTCATTGCAAACAGAGATGCGTCGAGACCATATACCCTCCCTATATAAAACCTATACATTTACATTTTAACATTTTACAAGGAACTCATCAAGGCAAAAACCAATACCGCCAGCACGTTTCAAACGCATGCAGCTTACTACCAAATACTTACGACATTACTTCACGTTACATTCCTTCACTTTACGTTACTTTACATATACTTGTAAAGTAAGCATCGTTTGTTAACTTATGACCTTTCCGTATACTTAATGACAATTTACACTGTCTGGGCTATAATACTGAGAGCGCCTCTCGTTAGTGTGTTTTTGACGCAGCGCTACATAAATTTATAATTACAGTAACCAAAATTATCAGAATATCGTAGATTGTCCGCTCTAATACAGGATGCAGTAAAGGTCGGCCGAAACATGCTGAAATTCTTTTGTTTGCTGGTGAAATTGTTCGCAAACGACATGATAGGCTGTCCATTTTTCCGAGACATGATAGAGGGAAGAATTGAAGGAAAGAAAAGGAAGACCTAGACAAATGCTACTATAGACTGGATGGATACGGTAAACTGGAGGAGGAGGAGGACCAACAACGTCAGGACGTTCGAACCTGCCCTGGAGCAGAGGATTTGACGAAGAAGACTTTTTAGTGGAGAATTCGTTCTCGACTTACTGTTTCAAATTGCTTATCCACCGTAGGCTGCCTCTTTGTCGTGTGGACTGACCTTTTGGATGTTGACCTGACTGCCGCTTGGCCTTTGCGCGCCATCGGTTGATGCCTTGTGCATTAGACACCGGCGCATTAGAAGCTACTAATTACAATTTGTGTCATGCACGTGCAGACTATTCTTCTCAGAAAAACCGGGGCCCACAGAGAAAAAAACGGTAAATGGGCGGCATCACAAACGTGTTGACACCGAATCAGGTAACCAGCCTACACATCTCTTCTCATCTAACTTAGTGACACACGTAGACCACCTTTGAGAGTTTCGTGAGGCGCTATATAAATGTTCTATTCGAGGTACAGATACCCAAACAAACCCTACACCTACATCGGACGATAGGTTCCTATGAGGCGCTATACAAATGCTTTGATAAATAAACTACATTTACAATTACAATTATGCATGTCGCATCTGAGTCGGTGAATTGTCTGCATAGCCGGTAGCATGCATATGAAATAAAGAGGAAATGAATGAATTGGTCTCCAGTCGACGATCGGGGAGCTTTACTGCGACACAGCAATTTCCTTAAATGTCGACTTAAACGGATTCTATATATATATATATATACATATATAGGTGTGTATATATATTATTAAGACGTATATATATACATACGGGTGCACACTTAAATACATTACATGAATATATAATTAGTCGTATATATAACTAACATATATAGACTATAAGCTCTTCAAGTGCCATGGCTGGCTTTACTGCGACACAGCAATTTCCTTAAATGTTGACTTAAACGGATTCTATAAATATATATATATATACATATATAGGTGTGTATATATATTATTAAGACGTATATATATGCATACGGGTGCACACTTAAATACATTACATGCATATATAATTAGTCGTATATATAACTAACATATATAGACTATATAAGCTCTTCAAGTGCATGCCTTAGGCCGGCTTTACTGCGACACAGCAATGTTCTTAAATGCCTGCTTAAACGGAGCCTACATATATAATTAAGACGTATCTATATATATGCATGCACGTGTATATTTATATGCATTACATGCATATATAATTAGTTGTATATATAAGTAATATATATATTATAATTTGAACCTATGGTGATGCGCCTCTGATCAGTATAAGTCTTGAAGAGCTTAACTGCGACACAACAATTTTCTTAAATATCGGCTTAAACGGTCTATATATATATATATATATATATATATATATATATATATATAATCAAGACATATATATATTACATATCCTCATAACAAGTGCACACATTTAAATGCCTACATGCATATATAATAAGGATACGTATATGTGTATAAATTATGTATATCTATAATTATATATATATATTTATGCGCCTCTGGTATAATTTGAAGGGCGATATACAAGTCTGTGATTACAATTACAATGCCATTATATATATATATATGTATATATAGACATATAAACACAAATGTGCTTCTATGTGTGTGTTTGTTTGTGTTTGTTTGTGTGTGTGCGTGTGTGTGTAGGTGTGCGCGTGTGTGTGTGTGTGCGCGAGTACAACGTTGATCGAATGTCGTGGCGCTGGACCGTATCTGATATCGCAATACATCCGCATTGCGCAAAATGTTTTCGTGCTCCGCGGGTTTGATAAACACTTCGGATTAATGTCTGGAGTTAGGGCAGACACTATAGTGTCGCCAGAGCGCTATTAGACATAAGTTGTCTGTACCTGTGACTCGGACACTGAGAGTCTGAGTGTCGTTGTTTGGTCAGTGTGAACACTTGAACGATGTATTATTGTTTCTTGTGTTTCTTCTTGGCTTAAAAACTCGTGTCTGCAGTGGCAACATTAGTTAAGCCCTTACCAGACATTGGTCAGACAGTGTCTGAGAAAGATGCAGAGATAAACAGAGAGACAGAAAGAGAGAAAAGAATGAGACATAGAGAGAATGCCGATAATGAGATACAGATAGATGTATGAATGGGTGGGTGGGTGGATGGATAATGACAGGAAGTGAGAGATGCAGAAAGTGACAAAATGGGAGAGATAATTATTATTTATCATCATCATCATCAGCATCATCATCATCATCCTTATTAATATAAGAATATTTATAAAGCTCAAGTTCATACAACCAAATACACTGTAAATGCGCTGAATGAAAGGGAGAATGAAGAGGAATGAAGAAGAGAGAAAGAGAGAGAGAGAGAGAGACACAGAGTCAGAGACAGAGAGAGAGACAGAGAGACAGCGCAGAAGAAGAAGAAGAATAAAAAGAAGAAAAACAAAAAGAAGAAAAACAAAAGAAAGAAAGAAAGAAAGAAAGAAGAATGGTTACAAGGAAGTACTGTAGGCAGGGCAGGGCTGGCGATAAGAGTCTCCGGGAAAATCCTAATGAAGCGCTATATGAATCACTAGGTACACACATGCATTCAAGTCCCGTTAAAAGATGCACTGGACGCCACAATAACTTCCGTGACTACAGTCAGACTATTTATGCGTGTTACGACATGCAGTATCAGGTTTTGACAGGCATTACTGGTGCGAGTGTAATTAAGGATTCGTGAGATGAGAGGAAGAACGGATGATGGAGTGAGTGGATAGTAGGGATTGAAAGCTAATTGCTACGTATGTGATATGGAGAGAGAGAGAAAGACAGAGAGATACAGAGACAAAGAGGGAGACAGAGAGAGAGAACTTTAAAGAAAGAGCAAGAGAGAGAGAAACAGAGAAACAGAGAGAGAGAGACAGAGAGAGACAGAAAGAAAGAGAGAGAGCGATAAAAAAAGAGCGAGAGAGAAAGATATAGACAGACAGACAAACAGAGAAACAGAGACATAGACAGACAGAGAGAGAAAGAGAGAGAGACAGAGACAAAGCAAGAGAAAGAGTGCAGAAAGAAAGAGCGAGAGAGAGACAGACAGACAGACAGATAGATAGACAGAGAGACAGAGACAGAGAAGAGACACAGAGACAGAGAGACATGTAGAGACAGAGATGCCTCGCAGCTAAGTCGCTGTCCATCCTCTTCTCTGCTCATCCTCTGGCATCGAGACAGTTCATGAGCCTCTTACGTCAGCTCCCATCAGCTTCAGCTATCCATCCTCCTTTCATCTCTTCTCCTTTCTTCTCCTCTTTCCCTCACTTCT
The DNA here is from genome assembly GCA_964023275.1 of Norana najaformis. Lineage (NCBI taxonomy): Eukaryota > Metazoa > Annelida > Clitellata > Crassiclitellata > Hormogastridae > Norana > Norana najaformis. Next base: position 4,369,826 of record OZ029923.1, on the reverse strand, counting down.
CTTCTCTTTCTCGCTCCTCTCCTCTTGCTTCCCATCTCTTCCCTTCCGCAGGAACTCTACCCGAGACAGAGCTGTGTAAATATCCATCCTATGGCGCAGAAATTACCCGAGAAAGGTTTGTTAAAAAGCTCCACCTGCTGTCGTTGTTATTTTTACAGCCAGGTTGTTTTCCAGCGCCATTGTACAGACTAAGGCAGCAGCAGACTGAATTGAGGAAGTTAAGAGTTTTGTGATTTATGATCACAGGGCCTAATGATCAGCTCGCGCTCAGGTGCTTCAAGCATCATATACGCCCCGGGATCTGCCTTTTTCGGAAGACTATTATCACGCGATACCTCGAGGGAACATACGTAAGCTCTGGTCTAGAAATACAATTGCGATCACCCGGTTGTTTCCCGCCAGCGACAGATATCGCCAAACAGGGCTTCCTATGTATGCATGTAAGTATCTTTGTATGTATGTATGTATGTATGTATGTATGTACGTATGTATGTATGTATGTATGTATGTATGTATGTATGAATGTATGCATGTATGTATGTATGTATGTATGTATGTATGCATGTATGTATGTATGTATGTATGTATGTATGTATGTATGTATCACTAAATTTGTAAAGCGCCTTTTAAGTAACTCACAAAGGCGCGATGTATGTATGCATATATCCATGTATGTAATATGTATATATGAATGCAAATAGGCCTACGTATGCATATATTTTGTATTATTATTGTTATATATTATATAGGCAGTTTACTTTAACGGACTTTGCAGCCTGGGCTGTTGTCACGAACTGAAGATAGAGAGAGAGACAAAGAGAGACAGACAGACAGGCAGGCAGACAGACAGACAGACAAACAAAGAGAGACAGAGAGAGACACAGAGAGAGACAGAGAGAGAAAGGTAGAGAGAGGAGAGATAGAGAGAGACAGAGACAGACAGAGACAGAGACGGATAGAGACAGACAGAGAAGAGAAAGAAAGAAGACACAAAAGACTGACAAACCGACAAACAGATAGACAGACAGACAGACAGAGGAAGAGAGAGGGAATGAGAAGGACAGAGTGCAAGAAAGGGAGATGGAGAGGGGAGAGGGAGTCCAAATTGAAAAATATCGCAGAGAGGCGACATATTCGCATATGAAAACGTTAAATCAGGTTTACTGCCCAAGTGGGGCAGATGACGATGGCAATGACTGGCACCCCTGGGGTGTCCCGAACGAACCGGATCAGAAGAGAATGGCCAAACTGACCCAGACCGCCGTGCAATGATCCGCGGTAGAATACAAGCGCGGAAGGATTTTGCAACGTAATCAGACAAGGGCGAAATGTTACGTGTTATATACACCGTATGGAATATGACCGAAATATCTTCGAAAAGGTGCCGTTTCTGTGGATTTGTGCAAGGAGTCTTAGCGACTCTGTTGAATGTTCGACCTCGGGACCTGGGGGGTTTCTAAATTCATTAGTTTCTAACGCGCAGATAACTATATGTATACGTATATATATACATATATATATATATATAGTAAAAAGTATGTAATAAAGTATCCAAAATCCCACAAGTGAGACGTAGGGGAGGCGCTCAATTTTCTTTTCTTTAGGCTCTTGAGCTGGCAATGGACGAATCCCAAGGTCCTGGACACGGGGCCAGTCCATCTCAGGACAAGCTGCTTATTTCCCAGCTTACACGGGAACCAAATAATACTGTTGGGTCACAAAAGCATGGTGTGCGCAAACAACTCTCCCAGGGTCGTTACACGGAGTCGAACTCGCAACCGCATGATCATTGAACAAACGCATTATCGAAAGACCATGGCACCATGCGGCCTATACATATATGTATATATATATATGCATACCTGAAATATATTATGTATATAAGGCTCTACATCATAAAGACAGGTCGACGTAAATGACCTCCTCTTGCAAATGACCCGCGAAAGATTCTGCGCCTGTATATATATATATATATATATATATATATATATATATATATATATATATATATATATATATATATATATATATATATATATATATATATATATATATATATATATATATATATATATATATATATATATATATATATATATATATATATATATATATATATATATATATATATATATATATATTAATATATATATATATATATATATATATATATATTATATATATATAAATATATATATATATATATATATATATAATATATATATATATATATATATATATATATATATATATATATATATATATATATATATATATATATATATCGCTAATGTCTTGACTGAAATTACTTTCTACAGATATTTATATCCCGCATTTATCTACGTATATGTAATCCACCAAAGCCTATAATCCTTGTGCACAAAGTGCGTGCGTGTGAGTGCGTGCGTGTGCTTGTATGTGTAAGTGCATGTTTGTGTAAGGTACAGGCCTAATGTGTAACTTAATCAACTACATATTTACAACTAGGAATCATATAATTACTTTAATGGCCATTTTCTCCTAGACTTTAATTTCCATTACTGAGTGAAATCCGATTGCGCTGTTCCAAATTGCACCCTAATAGTAAATCTCCTTCATACATATATGGATGTATAATACATGTATATATATATATGTGTGTATATATATTTATTTATTTATAGTCTAATGGCTTTTAGCAAATAGAAGATATTGATGCGGTTTAGCGTTATTACCACAAGGTATTCATCGCTTTGCTACATGCGATTGCATGAGTTTGCTCTCCTATTTCGTAATCGTAATCGTAATCCCGAGATTTTTTACAGCACCCAACAAAAGCCACCTCGCGGGACCAGCTTATTCACAAGCGCTCAGTCAAAAATAAAATCGATAGGCAAAAGGGTTCGGTTCCAGGTCAAGATCCAAAAGTCAGACGGAGAGACAGCGTGGCAGCTATGGGGGATGGACAAATATTTGTCTGAGTCTAGCCAAGAATGCTTGCTTACGTGCTTCGTGCTTACTTCTTTGCTTAAGTTCTTACTCACTCACTTACGTACCTGCTGATGTAAAGTAAGTAAAGTGTGCCCCACACCCCACAAGCGAGACGTAGGGAGGCGCTCATTTCCTTTCTTTAGGCCCTTCAGCCGACAGTGGACGAATCCCAAGGTCCTGGACACGGGGCCAGTGCATCGAAGGACTTGCCTTTTACTTCCCAGCTGATGCAGGTACCAAAATTATACTGTTTGGTGACAGAGGCACGGTATGCGCAAAACACTTGCCCAAGGTCGTTACATGCACGGAATCGAACCTGCAACCGCATGATTATTGACCAAACGCGTGTGGCGCCCATTTTCAAACGGGCAGCAGTGGTGAAGGATCTCACCCGATCAATTCATTGAAAAATGAGCAGGGTCGAGGTCATAAGGTCGCTTTATAAAACAATGTACATTTACATTTACATTTACAATTACCGATAAGACCACCTTGCCGCGCACTTACTTGTGGAAATGTCGAGACCCTTGTGTCGTAATCGTCGATTCTTTGCCTACAAACGGAGCCGTCCAGCTTGAGGTACCTCTTGAAAGCTTTTCTCAATCGCCAACGGCAGATACCGACCCAGGAGCTAATTGATTGGCACCGAAAATTAATCGTTAAACGCACAGTAGGTCCAGCGTTGACGCATTGCCATCGGCGGCGACTAGGTGGCGCCATTAGTTGCACGAATCTCACGTCATCCGAATATATATCGTCTTCGCAAAGGTCGCCAGCGCAACAAAGTACTTCCTTTCGGTCAATGAACTAATGCGACCTTTAACCTTCACCTCCTTAGAGCGGAAACGACAAATGATTGAGCGATGGCATTACACCTGAGAGACTGTATTCGCTCATTTATTGTGCGCCAATATTTCTCGATGGTCATCAGAACTTTTGATCTGAGGCGCCCACCCGACAACAGCTTTAAACAACAAGCTTTGTATGTAGGTATGCATGCATGTGTATGTATGCATGCATGTGAATGTATGTATGCATGCATGTGTATGCATGTGTATGTATGCATACATGTGTATGTATGTATGCATGTATGTGTATGTATGCATGCATGTGTATGTATGTATGTTTGCATGCATATGTATGTATGCATGTGTATGTATGTATGCATGCATGTGTATGTATGTATGCATGCAAGCATGTGTGTGTATGTATGCATGTGTATGTATGCATGCATGTGTATGTATGTATGCATGCAAGCATGTGTGTGTATGTATGCATGTGTATGTATGTATGCATGTGTATGTATGTATGCATGTGTATGTATTGATGCATGTGTATGTTTGTAGGCATGTGTATGTACGTATATGTATGTATGCAAGTGTATGTGCATGTATGGAAGTGAATGTACGTATGCATGCATTTGTATGTATGTATGCATGTGTGTATGTATGCATGTCTGTTTGTATATGTATGTATGTATATGTATGTATGCAAGTGTATGTGTAGGTATGCATGTCTATGTATGTATATGTATGTATGCATGTGTATGTATATATGCATGTCTATGTATGTATATGTATGTATGCATGTGTACCTATGTATGTATATGTATGTATGCATGTGTACCTATGTATGTTTATGTATTTATGTATGTATGTATGTCGGTAGTGAAGTGAAATGGACAACTAGTTGTCGAATCGTGTGACCCGTCGGGAATAATGGTTCCCTGGTGGCCTGAATGATGATGACCTGTTTGCTCATCAGATGGAATCTTCTTGAATCACAACGTCTTCTTAATCATTAACTTCTTCTCCTTCTACTCCAACTCCTGCTACTACTACGACTACTACCACCACTACCGCTTCTACGATTATCACTACCATTACCACTGCCAGTACCACCACAACAACAACAACTACTACTGCTACTTCTTCCTCCTCCTCCTCCACCTATTTTTCTTCCTCTTCTTCTTCTTCTTCTGGTTCTTCTTCCTCTTCTTCCTCTTCTTCTTCTTCCTCTTCCTCTTCCTCTTTTTCTTCTTCTTCCTCTTCCTCTTTTTCTTCTTCTTCTTCCTCCTCTTCTTCTGATTCTTCTTCTTCTTCTTTTTCTTCCTCTTCTTCTGATTCTTCTTCTTCCTCTTCCTCCTCTTCTTCTGATTCTGATTCTTCCTCTTCCTCTTCCTCTTCCTCTGATTCTTCTTCTTCCTCTTCCTCCTCTTCTTCTTCCTTCTTCTTCCTCTGATTCTTCTTCTTCCTCTTGCTCTTCTTCTTCTTCCTCTTCTTCTTCTCCTCCTCCTCCTCCTGTCAGCCTACTTGCTTGCTTAGTCAAAGACAGGGCGAGCGAGAGAGATTTGCCAGATGTATTGACTTTAGGGTTTGGAATGTCCATGGATGTCTGTTGAATAATGAGATTTAAACAACTAATTTCGGTTTCATTAGGAGCGATGAGCCCCGACGGATATCAGAAAGCAAGCCAGGTTCTAAATGCCAAATCACAAAAATAGGTGGCCATGTGTTGGCCTGTTTGGGTTTGATTATATAGCGCCATAATCGATCTGATGTGGGCTAGTAGTAAATTGCTTGGTAGGTTGAAATCCAGTTGGTAGGGAAACCAGAGAATCAGGTTACTGTAAGTAAGAAAGTAGTACAAAGGTAAAGAGGTACAGATTGCTGTGTATACAGATGCATATAAGGAACGTTAAGCACTTTTTCCTGTATATACATGTATATACTGGTCCGAGGACAACGTGTTTCTTGTGGAACAAGCTCCATCTAAAAATACCTACTGTTCCAAAAGATACTGTTCCAGGAAACATTCTCAGCTTATCTTACGTCGCATCTGTTCAAATCTGTTTGATATAAATGTTTAGTATCTCTGTTCCCAGCGCTTTTCAAAGGCCCTCAAAGGCCCTTAAAGGCCCTTATATATATATGTGTATGTATATATATATATATATAGATATAGCCATGTATATATAGCGCTATATATATATAAGGCCCTTAAAGGGCGATATATATATATATATATATATATATATATATATATATATATATATATATATGCAAATACGTGTACATGTATACTGACAGCTAAAAGACTGTATATGCATTTAAAATAACAAACGACCACCGCACTATAATTATTATGCAGTCATATGACAGTCTGCTATATAGCATCGTATACTTTATATATATATATATATATATGTCATATGACTCTGCATAATAATTATAGTATGGTGGTCGCTTGTTATTTTAAATGCACAAGAAGTCCTTTAGCTGTCAGTATACATGTACACGTATTTGCATATATATCGCCCTTTAACGGGCTTTGAAAAGCGCAGTGAACATGTCTCTCTCTCTCTCTCTCTCTCTCTCTATATATATATATATATATATATATAATATATATATATATATAAATATATATATATATATATATATATGTTACACGTTAAGTCAGTAGTAATTTGCATGAAGTGAGCTTGATTGACCAGGGAGTTCGCCATTGACAGGTTCTTCATTTGAACCTCGAAAGTCATTCGGCGGCGATGGATGGATGGGGAACAAGCACATCTCTCTCTTTGTCTGTCTGTCTGTCTGTCTGTTTGTCTCTCTCTTCTCTCTTTCTCTTTGTATGTCTGTCTGTCTGTCTCTGTCTCTGTCTCTTCTCTATCTCTTCTCTCTGTCCCTCTTCTCTTCTCTCTCTCTTTCTCTGTCTGTCTGTCTGTCTCTCTTCTCTCTCTCTGTCTCTCTCTCTCTCTCTCCAATCAAGGATTACTCCCATGGACGTTACGCAACAAACAGCGGATTATCTCCGCTGCTGCTGCTGCTGCTGCAGCGGAACCATCATGGCTTAGTCTTCGCAGCAGCCGGGCCTAGTCATCGAGGTGATCGGCTGCAGAGGGGATGCCCGATGGTTCGATGGAAATTCGTCCACAGGGCGCTTTAGTCGACCCCTAGTTGTTTTGGACAGCGCTCGGAAGGAAAGCACCGAATGCCCTTTGACAATAATCTCATGAGAAAAATTATCGAGCATTGGCCACATGTGTCACAAGTGATTATATCTGTCTGTCTGCCTGTCTGTCTGTCTGTGTCTGTCTGTGTGGCTGTCTGTCTGCCTGCCTGTCTGTCTGTGTCTGTCTGTGTGTCTGCCTGCCTGCTTGCCTGTGTCTGTCTGTGTCTGTCTGTCTGTCTGCCTGTCTGCTTGTCTGTCTGTCTGTGTGTCTGTTTGTCTGTCTGTCGATGTAGTTCTTGTACCTAGACATTCTTGATACATCTGGTAACCTGCAGTGAGATTTTCATCAAACGATATTACTTCGTATTCAACGCAGTGGTTGGGTCGGGTCAAATCGGGTCGAGATGAAGGTCGGGTCGAGATGAAGGTCGGGTCGACCCGATGAGGCGATCCACCATCACAATCAGAATCAAATCCAGTACCATCAATAGTATTGCTATGCACTGCTGGTCAATACTGGTGTAATCACTACAGATGTAATTGCTATAAGTGTTATAACTACAGGTGTATTTAAAACAGATAGATGTAATTATCATACTGTTCAGTATCTGCAGAGTAAAAATCTAATCTCCAATACCTCTTATCTATAGTACATAACATACATTTTCCATGTCATGTGCTGGCAAGGGTCTGAATCCCAGCGTCTTAGAAACGGCTTACTACTTGCCATATAAGCCAGACAATTCCGCTCGCTCCATGCATAGAATCAGAGACACTCTGATATAATTATATATATATACATATATATATTTATATACATACATATTTATCTGGCGTCTTTTAGAAGCCTTTTAAAGGCGATAACGTCATATTTCATGAGGATATCGGGACCTACATGAAAGTTCTGACAAAAGCTGGTCGCATGCATGGAGACCATGATAGATGGAGATCAACCAAGCTTTAGTAGAAGCTGTACAGAAAAGGTGTCGCCAGTTTTTATTTATATACTGAATGGATGCGATTCCTGTAGTTTCTTCATCTTACGACGTATACTTGACATCATACATCATCGACAGTATATTATATACGTTATGTATACTCCAAATCATATCAAGTGAATGTACTAAAACATATATACATGTATATATAGACCTAAACATATATACATGAATATATATCCTAAACATATATACATGTATATATAGACCTAAAACATATATACATGTATATACATAGACCTAAAACATATATACATATATATATGTTTTAGGTCTATATATACATGTATATATTTAGGTATATATATTCATGTATATATGTTTAGGTCTATATATACATGTATATATATAGACCTAAAACATATGTTTAGGTCTATATATACATGTATATATATAGACCTAAAACATATATACATGTACATACATAGACCTATGTATGTATATGTAGACCTAGACATAAAGCGACCTGTAAAAGCGAAAGGTATAAATATAAAGCGAAAGGTATAAATATATACCTGAGCGGTATATATTTGCATAGCGACTGCATAGCAACTTGTCCATGATATATATAGTTAGCTACAATGGTTAAAGCGTACGTCAAGGCGCCTCACTTAGCCCGACACATATTGACGTCATAATCGTCGCTATGGTATCTCAGCTGGTCTAGTTAGTTACATTGGCTAAAGCGAACGTCAAGGCGTCACTTGGCCTGACACACATTGTCGTCACAATTGTCGCTATGGTATCTCAGCTGGCCTATTTAGCTACGCTGGTTAAAGCGTACGTCAAGGCGCCTCACTTGGCCCGACACATATTGACGTCATAATCGTCGCCATGGTATCTCAGCTGGCCTCGGTAGCTACATTGGTCAAAGCGTACGTCAAGGAGCCTCACAATGACGTCACAATCGTCGCTATGGTATCTCAACTGCCCTAGTTAGCTACATTGGTCAAAGCGTACGTCAAGGCGTCTCTGTGAGTGAGGATACCGGTTCGCATACCAATAGTGGCTATTATTTCAGAGATTTTAATCACGGTCTGTGCACTGGGATCTTAAATGGCGTGGTACCCATTAAAGCGGGAACCAGTGAGTGATGAAGGATCTCACCCAATCAATTCAGTGAAAAACGAACAGGGTAGAGGCCACACGGTCGCTACAGAAAACCGCAAGCATCTATATTTATATTTATCGTTGTCCGGGTAGAGCTATTCCTGCCGGTGTAAAGGTCATTAAGAACATTACAGTCACTCCTCGCCGGCTGTCTGTGGAAAAGTGTGTGTATACACGCATGCATGTGTGGAAGCATTCCTAAGTATGCTTCTTGTATGTCTGGCTATTTGTCAGGCGTCTGTTCTTGCCTCTCGGTGACGCTTATCCTTATAATGGGATAGACTTTTAAGCTTACTGTTCTATCGTCTACGCTGTAGGATAGCAGGATTGTTTGTCGTAGTTACTGACGATTCCCATTACAAGTGAAATTACTGATTGCGTTGCTTCGATAGCTTAACTTAATCCGTTAGGTAGATCAGCCTACGGACCACAGTAAGGATCAGATTGTATTATATTTTATTGTATTGTATTTGATAACTTATATAGCGCTTCTTACAGAACAAACTACTCAGAGTCGCTTCCAGCATGAGAACCCCGGGGAAATAAGAACTTCTTTAAACAACGAGCTGACTGAGCTCTATCACCAACTGTGACCCTTGCACAAAACGATAGCGGAAGTCCATTCCATAGAGATGGGCCAACAACAGCAAAAGCCTTCTGCTGCGCAAGCGAGGACTTAACACGAGGAACAAATAGATCCAGACGACCTAGAGAACGTAGAGGACGGACGAGGTACTGGAACTTGGAGGCCGAATAAGATCACAAAGATATTTTGGAGCCTGGCCCGTGCTAGCTCTAACGACCAACCCTCGGATTCTGACCTGGTGGCATCAAAACTGACAAAACAACCTGGGTCTTTCAGACTTGATTTGATATAGCGCCAGTGATTAAGCTGGTCTCTCTAACGGAGCTTTTGTGTGGCGCAGAGAAATTTCGCAGATTTACATTTACATTTACAACCATCTGCAGACAGTCACTGATATAGTCGCGTTTATAGATAAACGAGCAGAAAGGGTAATAAATGAGAAATTACCTCGCCAGATATCTCCACCAATAGCAACAAATACAGATCATTTGTATAGCGCCATAAAACTCCTTGTTATCCGATGTTGCACCTGCAGACCGCATAAGGTTTTAATGCCCTCTGTGGGTGCGTTTTTTACATGCACGGTTTGATTACGTAATGCATCGGGCGCGATTTTATAGTTTCAGCTAAGTTCGTAGTCCGCATGCAGGTGGCTCCGTATATGATGTCGTTCGCTTTGATGTAGTGTTGAACTGATTTGACTGTGATCAGAAATAAATGCCTCAGTGTATATGCAACGCCGACATATCGTAAATCGTCATATCCAATCAGCGAAGGAAAACAGAAAAACTAGTATTACGTATAAAACTAACTTTGGAGAGCATGCTAATGAATATTCAAAACTGTCGGTGTCAAAGTGCATGACTTAGCACTGAATGGCGGTCTAAGTCATGACGCGCTTTTGACATGTACCCCATAAGCGCTGTATGATTATTCAGTTGCATATGGCATACATATAATATATGCATCTATTTCCTGTGACATTCACCAGAAAACTAGACAGACAACAACGACAACAACAACAACGACTACCACAGCCACAGCGACAACAATTCTAATCTGACTTCTATAGCGCCGTTATCATAATGCCCAATGCATCAATCGAACGTCGCTTCATGTGAAATCGTAATCAAAATCATAATCCATGGGATAAGTCACGGCGAATTCCGCTAGGTCAGAGAAACCAGAGGTTAGTCTACGGTGGGCAAGCAAGTTAATACTACTACTACTACTATACTACTACTACTACTACTACTACTACTACTACTACTACTACTACTACTACTACTACTACTACTACTACTACTACTACTAATAATAATAATAATAATAATAATAATTCCGAACATAAATAATAATTCCGAATAATAATAATAATAATAATAATAATAATAATAATAATAATAATAATAATAATAATAATAATAATAACAACAACAACAGGATTGGCCATTTCCGAACAATGCACAATGATGTGGCTATACCACAGCGTGGTATGACAGAAACCCAGAAAGAGATCCGACGTGACACAGCGGCGCATGCGCACGCTGTTTACAGCACTAGCCCCGTCTAATTAAGCTGAACCTTCGTCATCTGATCAGCTTGACATGTGAACCTACCTGCAGAGGCAGCGTGTCTTTGACGCAGCGGATAAGAGCTTCCGTGAGCTGTGACGAGACAAATGTCAAGAGCTTGGCGGGTGAAATATGACGCCCTTTTGTGTCAGAAAAAACCTCACGTCTGGAACTGTGGGATGTTTCGACGCCCCAGAGTCCACACGCGTCAACCCAGACAGAAAATGACCACCAACGCCTTTTCCCAGTTCTCTCGTCGTCTTCAAGTGAGTTTTCAAGGTCATCCGCGGAAATGCGTGAGTTGTTCTTCGGCAGAACGTGAGTACACTGACATTTTCAATTTGTAAGCAACTCCCCGAGATGTCTAAACAAAGAGCCGTCTGCTGGTTTCCCTCTTTTTCGTTGAGGCGTTGCTGCGCTGACGTTTACGTTACACTCACAACGAGTTCGATTCTAAATTAGCCCAAAATAGCCAAAACGTGAATCATAAACTGAATTTGTCAATCATAAAACTAGCGTGCAATAGCCTGAACATTGTCTGCATGCATTTGTATAGAAGGAAAATATCTCAGACTAACGGAAATGCTATCTGCTTTCCAACACCAGTTTTAAAAAAGCGCAAAAGCCCCGACTGGCCAAAAATTTCTCGAGTGAGCAGACTAGATTAAAAATAGCACAAGTGTCGTATGGAGACTCACTGCGGAAAAGTCGTCGTCGTCGTCGCCTTTTGCTCGTGATGCGCACAGCGTCTGTTTTAATGCCAAGCACAATTACAGCCCAAAATATCGCACAGCTTTTGCGTCGGCCAGTGGTTGTTACCTAATGGTTGTTGGCAGGCATTTTCTTCTACTCGTTGGTTAGCCTTATTAAATGTCTTAAACGCGCTGTGTGTGGGTGTGTGCGTGCATGCGTGGGTGTGTGTGTGTGCGTGTGTGTGTGAGCGTGCAGTAAGTGCGAACGGTTTAACATATGGCTGCTTTAGCATTGATTAAGCATAAAACATAGCACTTTGCAGATTGGAAACAGAGCTTTTCAGATGAAAATGCAGCGATGATGCAGCTAAATGTCATCTTAATTATCGCAATGCAATGGGGGGGGGTACGGTAACCTATTGGATAGAGCGCTCGGCTTTTAACGCGGAGAGTACGCGTTCGAATCTCCTCCTCTGAAACTGCTACTGCGTACTTACTTTGAGCAAGTTCGACACTCACCACTGCTCAGCGCCATCGATTGATGCTTAGTCATTAGATAGTGGCGCTTAATAAATGCAGAAATGATAGACACGTGATGTGATGCAAGTGAGCATCGTTTAACTACAACTTGAAGGCGCGCCTCGCCAGCCTAAATGATGGAAGCTTTTATTAAAGTTTGGAATAAATTATTACTTCCAAAGTTTAAAAACAAGGCTAATGTGGTTGTTGACGTCTTATTGAGTTACAGTTTTTTGTTCATATATTTCTGTTGCTGAGTTTGGTTCGTTCGTCTTGATATTTTCAGTTCATATTTCGCTGGTGTCTCTCATGTTTCTTTATGTTCTGTGCGGTGAGATGGTCTATCGGTAACGCGTTTGGCCAATGATCATGCGGTTGCGGTTTTGACTCCGTGTAACGACCCTGGGCAAGTTGTTTGCGCACACTGTGCCTCTGTCACCAAGCAGTATAATTTGGTACCGGTGTAAGCTGGGAAGTAAACGGCAAGTGCTGCTATGCACTGATCCCGTGTCCAGGACTCTGGGATTCGTCAATTGTCGGCTAAAGGGTCTAAAGAAAAGGAAATAAAGCCTCACCTGCGTCTCACATCAGGGATATGGGTTACCTTACTTATTTGATTTACTAGGTTTCTCCGAGGATCGAAGGCGGAAAGTGGGGTCCTCCTGGATTACGAACGTTTTTGGCGTTTGACTTCTTCCTTATAGTTTCATTTTAAAATTTATTTTTACTTTAAATTGTAAAATATAAATTTTTCAAACGGCCATTTGACTCTTCGGCATCTTGATTTTCATGGCCATATCGGCTATGCCAGGTGGCCATGTTGTTTCTTTGGATGCCAATAGCGACTCTTCTGATAGTAAATGTAAATGTAAATTGTACACGGTTTTACACAGCGACCGTATGACCTCGACCCTGCAAATAGCGTTGTATGTTGTTTCTGTTTAAAGACGCTTTATCCTGGTTTCGGACTACCGCCACTTGCACACCGCAGCGGTGGAGTTGTAAATCAAGTTAACTGCTGTTGATCAATACATAATCGGATTCAAGCGAGCTAAATATAGGTGTCTATAACAGCACTGCATTATTCAATGTGTAACGACATCTTGTGGCTGACAAGGTCGTTGACGGTTTAGAAAAAAACTCTGTAAAGCTCTAAATCTTCCATAGCTGCCCCACTACTCTAGAATGAACTCCCCCCAGAACTGCGACAGTTTTCTGACCCATCTTACAAACTAACCTAAGCTCCACTGCTTGCAATTTCTGCATTGGCCTTTCACTCAAAACTGAAAACATTCCTATTTCACAGATCCCATCCTGACCCCCCTTCTTCCCCTTATCTCTCCGCTCCAATCCCCCCAAACACCACCCACCGTAGCTGCCACGCTGTCTCGCTACATGACGTTTGGATCTTGACCTGGAACCAAACCCTTTTTGCCTATCGATTTTATTTTGACTGAGCGCCTGTGAATAAGCTGGTTCCCGTGACGTGGCTATCATTGGTTGCTGTAGAAATCTCGGGATTAAGATTACGATTTTTATAGCGTTTTACGCTATTTATAGCGTCCTGCGCTTGTCATGGATTAATATATGGCTCTAAAATAGAAGGCTCTGGCTCTTATCAGTGTCACCAACGACGAAATATATTATATAGATTCAACGTTCCTTAATTATGTCAATTTTCCAGTTTTCATTATCGCAAACCACATTACTTCAGCTAAATCGTCCAAGTCTTCTAGCTGTCTAAATCTGACTATTCCGTGGACTAGAACAGCTCTTGGCAGGCGTGCCTTTTCTGTCGCTGGCCTTAGACTCTGGAACTCTCTTCCTGCAAATATTCGCTGGGCAAATTCTGTTTCTGCCTTCAGATCTCGACTAAAAACTCATCTTTTCCTGAACTCTTTTCCTGCGTAGGCTGTCTCCGTGACTTATGGGCTCCTCTCTGGCTTTTCGACCCGGACTCACCATGGAATTTGATTCGGACAATGATTTTGTTTAGCAGCGACCATCGACTGTTGACTTGAGCATTATTATAGTGGCGCTATAGAAGTGTTTAGATTAGATTAGAATCTTTGTAACCAAATTATTTACATGCGTTTATTCACAAGGAAATTGACGTGATTAGCTGTGTCCGGTTCAGACTCGAGGCAGGTAGATATATAAGTAGACAACTGATACCCTATGTCCAATTACAATTATTACAATTATGACAAATGTTGTTTGAAACTTTGTTGTTAGAGTGACTTGAACGAAAAGGGAAGCGAAGGAATAATATTTTTAAAGAACTGCTTTAGTCGTACCAAGCCTAGAACTATATGAATAGAGAAATTGTACAGGAATAGGGTTGTTGAGCATTACGTAGTAATTGCACTGATTGGCAAGAACTTAGCTAAATTTATCCCTGCCGAAGCAAAATAAATTTGTTATGACAAGACAAAATGTTTATAATCGAAATATTAAAATGATACTACCGGTATACTTTCAAAGATGTTTGATACTATTTCAAGCATACGTATTGCTTATAATCTCAATTCTGTCAGTCACACGGCGGCGCTAATGAGTCGAATCATGTTGACCTTAATCTATGTATTCTTCAAGGAACTGCGATTGCAATCCTGTTTGCTGGGTGCGTTTATGTGTCAAGGAGTCAAGTTCTACTTTTATTTTCGGACCTTAGATGGATGACTCCTTTCAAGAAAGAGGTTTGTAGGTTAGAATAACGACTATCCTGACAACAGCTGATATAAATAAAGCAGTAATAGCTAGGGTTCTCAGTTTACAACGAACAGAGCCCTAGCGAAAGATATAGAGCTTACCGATTATTTTGGGATCAAAATACCGGCTGGGTTCTTTAGCTTCCTTTCAACTTGGTTGCCATTTTGAGATCACTGCCTGTACTGTGTGTTGCTGATTATTTCTGATCTGGATCTACTCTAGTTCGGTATAAAGGAAGGGAAAACAGGAAACGTTTAAGGATTTTTAAGCCTACTGAGACTTCTCGGTGTAAGACTTCACAAGAAAAACGAACGATCGTGTAAACCTGTGTAAATGATACTTGTAAACTAGTTTCTGTTTTGGGCATATGATCGTAACAACTCTGGACAGGCTTCAGTAAACAGCGGCTATGGCTTAGTGCATGCTTTATAATACGCTGGCATTGCAAGTTGTTAATTTGATCAGTGCATGGGAAAAATGCCTCACACATATAATAAGCTCATTAAAACTTGGTGAGAAACCATAGATTGGTGCCCTGTCAATCAGCATTGAAACTATATAAATGCCAGAAGACAATTCTGCATTATATTTTTTAACTGAATATTTATTCGATGTTTGTCTCTTACAGACAAGATGGCAACGAAAGATTTGTTAACTCCATACGTACGAAAGATGCGTTCGGTGCTAAGCTACCGAGGGGGCTGGCCAAGCGGGCCAACGAAGCTCTTCGATTTCCTCTACCTTGCAGGAGAGGATGAAGCGACAAACCTTGAACTGTTGCAGAAATTGGGAATAACGCACGTGATCAACTGCGCTGCAAGTTACGTCGTTACGGGCAACGACTTCTATCACGGCACGATCGAAAAGTACGTGGGATTCGAAGCAGAGGATGACGAAAGTTACAATATCATGCAGCACTTTGAAGAATCATATGCAGCGATCGAAGAGGCACGGCAGCGGGGCGGGAAGGCTCTGATTCACTGCATTATGGGCATCAATAGAAGCGGGGCATTGGCGGTTACCTATGCTATGGTACACAAGCAATGGGGGCCCATCAAAGCTGCCGAGTATGTGAAAAGCGCAAGGAAACTGTTGCTTTCCAACGACGGTTTTCAGCATCAGATCATCTCTTTTGCACACGAGCGTAAGCTACTTGAGCTTGATAATTCACTTCTGGCGTCCTGAAGTTTGTTATCGAGTCTGCACACGATGTACACAAGATGAAATTTCAGACAGTTGGTGAAGACATTTTAGTAGAATATTTTGAAGTTTTTTTATTTTATGAGTAATTCGTTAATATTACCACAATGAATTTTTTAATCATGTGTTACTTGGAAACATTTTCCTTCTGTTTTTAAGCGATTTCTTAAGTTTGCTGTTCATTTTACACGTGAATTCTCAACCACTTCAATCCTGAAGTCATAAGCAGCTATGTGCCACAAACCACATTTAGGAAATTACAAATTAAGTATTACTAATAGTAACTGTCTTGCACATGCCATAAGAATCTTTGGAATTCTTAATTCCAAAGTGGGAATTAATGAATGATTTGCAATGAATTGTTAATTTAACGTGAACTTATACCCGATACCCCTTGCACCGGCTTTTTTACAACAGCCTTCATCCTGCTGTGTCATGCAGACTGAAAGTTCGTTGTGAGCCATTCCTTAAAATGCAGTTGCTTGGATTAAAGTTACTATTAAATGTCTTCATGCACACGTTGTTACACGCCTTTGTAGGTTATACCAAGAGTGCATAACCCTAACTAACTTATTTATTAAACTCAATTCAAGTTAGCTTCACAAGCACATCATGTTCACAGCAGCATGTAATAACCATTTAGCACTTTGTTGAGCTTTCCTTTAAGTTAAAAACTTAAGACTCATTTGTTTCTACTTACTTACCCACTGTAACCAAGCTTCTGGTTTCTTTAACCTACCAGAAAAGTCAGCATAAGCGTCTTCAACGTATTATGATTTTTTATTACGATTTCGCTTGAAGCGACCGACTGATGCCTTGGGCGTTATGAAACGGTGCTATAGTAGTCGTTAGATTAGATGAACAGCACAGTTTATTGCCCTAGATGTTAATATTGCCAATACCTATCTTAACAAAGGCTGAGAAGTTACCTGGTAATTGCAAGATTGGTTAACATTAGAATTGCTGCAGTGGTATTACCATGGCAAACCGTTCAAGAGCAATAAGACGTTCAAAGTTTTGGCCGTTCATCCATAATGGTATAATTTGCACAGAATATCAAATTAAATATTTAATCACTTTGAGAATTAGTGAAAGTTTGCAGTATTTTGATAAGATTTCCATTAAAACGCACCGTCTGTATACCTCTTGTTAACAGGTTAAGCGGTTTGTGTTTTTGAATTAGCCAGATGTGCATTTTATAATTATGTATATACAAGTTTTTCTTTGGCTACTGATAATTATGACTTAATTTTGCAATGCTATAGGCAATTTCGAAATGTGGGCTTCAATAAACCGACTTTAAACAACATTTTTTACTGTTTCAGGCATCATAAATATCAGCTGCAATTGAGTTTTCTTGTAAAATTTTGGGTAATTTATACTTGCAATGCCAAGGCTAGAAGTTGTGGGCGATGTAAATAGCGAGACAGAACTTATTATTTTGCATTTATTCTGCACGCAAGGTCAGTAAATCTAAACCTGAGATGCGAAGCAAACTGTGATTGAAGGACTTGCTCAACGTCCCTACAAAGTAACCGTCTAAGGGGAGGCTTGAACCCGTACTCACCACGTTGCAAGCCGAGCGATCCATCCAGTCAGCTACCACGGCCCACAGACTAAGAAAAAGACAGGAATCGTAATCGTAATTCCGAGATTTCTACAGCGCCCAATGAAAGCCGCGCCACGGGGGCGATCCATCCAGTCAGCTACCACGGCCCACAGACTAAGAAAAAGACAGCAATCGTAATTCCGAGATTTCTACAGCGCCCAATGAAAGCCTTGCCACGGGGACCAGCTTATTCACAGGCGCTCAGTCAAAACAAAATTGATAGGCAAAAAGGGTTTGGTTCCAGGTCAAGATCCAAAAGTCAAGCCGAGAGAGGAAGTGTGAAAATGCAAGGTCGAAGCAGTGGGTGATGCTGAACTGCACAAAAAGGATGAGAGCTGGACAGAGTCAAGCATAAGTTCAGTGGGTTTGGGGCAAAAGTAGGAAGAAGTTTGGCCAAGCTGTAGTTTACATAATCAGTCGCCTAATCCTGTGTCTGTATTTATAAGTAATGGGAATAAACCATTTAAAATGTTCAGTTACATCCTAGTAAAGTAAGGTTCATTTCCTTCATCAGCTCCACACTTCTTGCTGTTCACAATATGCTTCTTCCCCCTCTGCATTTCCCTTCTTTCATTTTATCTTTTGCTGACTTTACATCATTTCAATTTCTTCCAATCCAGCTAATTCAAATTCCATCGTCAACTGACTAAACCAGATGGACAGCAAGTTCAACATCACACTGTGTGTCCAGCACTTCAAAGCAATAGGTAATCCTGCAAATACATTAATATATTGCCAATCCATTTGGTTAGGCTCTACTTGCATGGAAGCCCGCCTGTGGTGAATTTTCTAGTTATCCGAGTAATGTTTGCTTACTATCACTTTACAGTGTAATGTAAGAAATTTACATAGGTTCCTTTTACAGCGTAAAATAAACATCGTTTGGTCTCTCAAAGAAATGTATGTGATGCAAACAGAATCGTTTTGTAACTCCGTCTTTATTTTAATTCCTGTTACGACCAAAATCAATATGGTATGATGCCTCATTTAGCACATATTTACACTATTTACAGATAGTTACAAAATCAACCTATACGCTACGAATCACTTGTTCTTTGGAACGTTTGACTTGTCTGTGATTGCAGGCTTTGCGCTGACGATGGTCTTGCTGGATTCCTTCAAGCGCAAAGCGTTCACACGCTGTCTCTCTTCCATTTCTGCAGCCAACTTTATGTTCGTCATAGCTACAAACCAAAATTCAGACACAATAATTAGAAACAAGACGTGACTGAATGTGCAGTGGAATGCAGCCTCGTTTAAATGCTTTAGAATGCTACTAGAAATGACTGAAAGTATAGTGGTGCCTCATGAGGGAGCCATTTCAGGTACTCATTAGGGAGCCATCTCAAGTACTCATTACAGAGCCACGTCAAGCACTCATTAGGGAGTTAATTCAAGTACTCATCAGGAAGCCATCTCAGGTACTCACTAGGAAGCCATTTCAAGTATTCATTAGGCAGCCATATCAAGTACTGGGGAAGCCATCTAAAGTACTTGTTATCAAAGAGCACTACATGTATTACAAAACATGTTACACACTTGTTTGGTTTTAAAATGATTATTTAACTAGGCACTATCAAATAAATGGAACTCACTCTGCCTAAATCCGTCCATAAAGCTTCGTTTTGGCAAGTTCAGCTGCTTCATCGGAGCCGCATGACTGTGGTCAGTCAACTCGGGGATCTTGAAGAATGTTCTAATGCGAGGGATCCTCAGAAATAGAACTTGAAGCAGTGAGAATGCGTTTGATGTAAACCAGTAGCACAGCATCGCCTTCAACAGACAACACAAGAAAGCGATGGACGATAAACAACGTACCCAACATTTAAAGCAAAGTATCCCATAACCCGCAGGGGAGGCGCTACATTTCCGTTTCTTTAGGCTCTTGAGCTGGCAATGGACGAATCCCAGGGTCCTGGACACGGGGCCAGTGCATCGCAGGACTTGCCATTTACTTTCCAGCTTAACGCTGGTGCCAAATTATACTGCAGGGTGACAGAGGCACGTTGCACACAAACAAATTGCCCAGGGTTGTTACACAGAGTCGAACATGCAACCGCATGATCATTGACCAAACGCATTACCGAGAGACCACTGCACCGCACAACCCAACATTTATGTAGTGCCTTTTTACAATATGCAGAAAAATTAACAACATGTATTCATTAAGGACCAATAACTAACCATCAATCAATGGTACTGAGCACCTGTGCATAAAGTATTTGCTCAAGGTTCCTACACAGTAACTGTCCCAAGGGAGGGTTGAATCCATGTACTCTGTGTTACAAGGCAAGTGTTCAAACCAATCGGCCACAGTGCCACAGAAATTGGTCATCTCTAATAGCATCAGACACTTTAAACCAGAAACAATTTGTGGCAACAACTCTGACCAAGTCCTCACCCACCGCTAAGATTTAGTCAAAAGCAGACCTCAAAGGATCAGGGATTGTGCTCAAGGAGCTTTTGGCTGAAGCACGGCAATCCAATACGAGAACCTTGAACAATCTGAAGTCCTTGGATCATTCTGCATATATTTTTGCATGTAGATCCTGGGCTTCCGTCTTACACTTATAAAAATTATTTATCCCCTCCTTACTAGAGGCCAATTTTAAAAGAGATTTATTTCGAACATTGTAGCTAATGTCAGAAAATCCTGTACGATATTCAAACATATACAACAAAAAATGATAGTCTTTACTTACCGCTGGAAATTTGATGATGAATGGGAAGCAAACGAAAGGCATTGCTCGCAGGATATACTTCACATTCTGACCCATAGCACCGGCCTTGACACCATCCACTCCAATCTACACAGTTGTAACAACGCAGAGGGAACTTCGGCTGCAGTTTTCATACTCATTTTCAACAATACTTTCACATTTCAAACTCACACATGCAGTTTTTAAAAATTTTTTTAATTTTATGCATACGGCATAGAATGCAAATGTGTTTTCCAGAATTGATGATTGCCAACATCACAGAACAACAACTTATAGCACACATCATCACCATAACGTTAATTCAGCTTTGAACCTCGGTAAAAAGCAAATCCAAAATAAAGTTGTATGTGATACTAGACATGGCACCAGCCGATAGCGTCATCTTATACAATGAGACAAATGTAAACATAAACGTAATCAGACTGTACGGCCTGGACCCTGCTCATTTTTTAATGAATTCATTGGGTGAGATCCCTCACCACTGCTGCCCATTTGAATGGGTGCCAAACCACTTAAGGTCCCCGTGTATGGACCATGCTAGCCCAAGATTCAAATCTCTTAAATAAGCCACAGTTGGTATGCAAACTGGCATTCTCAAAGCCATAGACAAGGTTCCAGCACAGCGTTCAAAAACTCTCAAATAACAAAACCTGGAATTGTTCAATGACTGATTAAATACAAAAAATTAGAAAACAAAGGCGCATACTTTGGGTTTGCTGAAACTTTGAATCTAAGCTTACTTCGACAGTGGCCAAGAGAGTGCTCATGGTAAGAAACGGCAGAGCGTAGAACGGATCTGGAATTGTAAGGTCAGAAAACCAGAGGATTCCTCCGCTCTTCATACTCTCGACTGGCAGATTTGCCATTTCACGAACTCCAACGAAGACTGAAATGAATATCGGTGCCTGAAAACAAATTAAAAACTTTCAAGATAAGGTCATTACAAGTTTTAAACTGGAAAGAATACATGTCTTAGTTTCTCCTACTTACAGCAAACAGCAGTAAAAAAAGAAAAGCACCCCAGTATTCCACAAGTCAGATGTAGGGGAAGCACTCATTTCCCTTTCTTTAGGCCCTTGAGATAATGGACGAATCCCAATGCCTGGAAAGGGGCCAGTGCATCCCAGGACTTTCCGTTTACTTGCCAGTGTATGCCAGCACCAAATTACACTGCCTGGTAACAGAGACGCGGTGTGCGCAAACAACTTGCCCAGGGTCATTACACGGAGTTGAACCCACAACCGCGTGTTCATTGACCAAAAGCATTACCAATAGACCACCAAGCCGTACAGGCAGTATAAATTATATGTTCAGTTTCAGCACAGCAAATATACCATTTAATTTCGAAAATAATCATTTTAAAATGACCTGACCTGCCGACTAAAGACTCAAAAGCGTATGGAAAAGATACAGGAAAGCCAATATTTTGAACTTCTTCCCAAGGTAACATACTTTCCTTAACAAACTTCCCTTTTACCAAAACTTCATCTATCCGACTCCAGTCAACACAACCCATAGAAAGACAGTATTTCTCAAGTTGCACATTTTTGGAGCTGTCAGTTAGCAGTGTTTCAGAGTCTTAAGAGGACTTGTAAAACTGGTATGCTGATGCTCAGATACAAACACACATAAGATCTACTGATATTACCTGTGCAAAAGGAACTAACATGTTTCTCAACGGATTCACGTTATGACGATGCATGTATTGCATTAAATCATTGCCCGTCTTCACAGCTAAACACACAAAAAACACAACAATAAACAAATGAACTCAGGTCAGAGGTCAACCCATTACAAGTTGGCTGCTAGGTAGACATCCAGAAATAGAGCTATTTAAAACTTATTTCAAAGTACATTATGGCTCGACTTCAACACTACAACAATATTTCACTCTGGCATAAGCAAGCTAATACACCATGAACAAGCACAATTCAAATATTCTAGTGTTACTATAAAGTTGTTTAATAATAGCAACATCTAATGGACAGCTAAAGTAAAGTAAAGCTGTCATGTCCCACAGTGCAATGTAGAGGAGGCACTCATTTCTTTCCCTAAATCCCTTAAGCAAGCAATGGATGAATCCCAACATCCTGGACATTGGGACAATGCCTCAAAGGACTTGTTTACTTCTGAGCTTATGCTGGTACCAAATTCAACCACTCGAAGACAAACATATGTGTGTGTGAACACCTTGACCATGGTCGTTCCATTGAGCAAGCTCGAACCCACAACCGTTGAATTACTAACCCGGTGCGCTACCACCACCATCCCGAGCAGACAGGGTCTTGGCCAATACTAACCCTCTGCCATGTCTCCCGACATCCTGGCTTGTGACATCTTTTCCTGAAGTCGTTGCATTGTTGGCATGTGATTATGCATGTTGGCGGCATTTCTTTGTGCCAAGATAACAAGAGGAAATATCGCCAGACGAACACAGATTGTCCCTAAATATGGATCAAAAACATATAATAATAGTAAGGGATTGTCCATAAATATGGATCAAAAATGTATTTTAATAGTAAGGGATTAATTAAATTAATTCATTATTATAATTAATTAATTAATTAATTAAATTCAGATGACTAGATTAGGTCAAGACTTCCAAAGGAGAACCATTATCATAAACTTCATGCATCAACCATCAAAGAAGTCAAGCTGGTGGCAAGGCAATCAACCAAAACAAAATCAGTGAAGCAGACTGGGTGAGGTTTGGTTCTGAATTAAAATTAAAAAGCCAGGAATACATCATGAAACCCAATCGTACACCACTCAACTTGTTAAATGTTACTCCCTGTCCAGTTTAGCAGATGACGTCGTGACTAAAGATGAAATTTACCACATTCAAAACACCAGCAGTGTCAAGTTCGAACTGTCTACACGCATCACCTCTTTTCAAATGCCAACTACACCATCCTGTAAGTTTACCAGGGGGTCTACCGGACTGGACTGAGGATGGATTATCAGATAGATGATCTACCAAAATTACAGTATAGAAATTCTCAACATACATAACTTCAAGAACAGGGAACAACACTTCATTTCTGCTTGGTACTTCCTTATTTGGCAGACCAAAATAGCCAGCTTTACAAAGAAAATATTACTAATTTAGTTATTCTATTGTTTCCCACAGTACGAATTCCCATAACAAATGAAACAGAAAGTAGAAAAACAAAACCAACGAACCAATGACTATAGCAGTCCACCAGGGTACGTCAAGACCAATGTGCAATGATTCCAATGCCGACTGCACGAGGCCGCTTGGCATCCAGCCTCCGAGACCAAGACTCTGGAGTGTAGGCTCGCTCAGCGATGCAACGGCAGTTCCTGCATCTCCCGAAACTGAAGACAGTGTTGTCGCAACGTCCAAACTCTGCCACAGTAATCAGTTAATTTACTGATTTTTGAATTTCTGATTTTTAAATTTATTTTGAATTTCTTCCTCAAGCTAATATACTTTCCTTAATAAACTTTTATTTCTGCATTTATTAAGCACAACTACCTAACGACAAATGATCAATTGATGGCGCTGAGCAACTGTGCACGCATTACTTGCTCATGGTCCCTACAAAGTAACCTTCTCAGAGGCGGCTCAACCTGCACACTCTGCGTTACAAAGGCGAGTGCTCAAAGCAATCGGTTACCATGTCGCACATATTTAGCGCATTTGTAAGTTCTTAAAGGTGCTATATAAATAGGCAGATACATACATACAAACATACATACATAAATATTGAGCATATAATAGTGTGTTGATAATGTATCAGCCCAAAAACAGTGTAATGCTTCAATTCTCATGACTTACAAACCCATATTCTGGTTTGCTTATCAGCTTCAATTAGCATTAATAACCATCAGTCCAGAAGGCACTTTAGAAGCTTCAAGATAATATGGATTAAACAGTTTTAGTGTGTTGGAATAAGTTATGTTAAAACTTATGATTTTTACATGTATTCATTAAATTAATAGAATGCTAGAACTTAAGCACACAACAGTACATCAGGAGACAATGGACAAAAAAGTTCCTTCTTTCAATAAAAATAATTTATAGGATTAAACAACATTAACAGCTCATATATTTTGCGCAGTTTTCAGGAATGATCTAATGTAATCTAAAGACTTCCAGAGCACCGCTATCATAATGCCCAGGTCAAAATTGCCATCCAAAATAATAACCCATTGGAAAAACCAGGTTGAACTCCAACAAGTCAGAGAAACCAAAAGCCAAGCTATGGTGGGTAAGCAAGTTGAAAGAGATGTGTCTTTAGTTTAGACCTTAACTGATAACAGAAGCCAACATCTTGTAACCATAATTACCAGAGATATTAAGTGGTATAACAAAGACCTTATCGCATCATTCAAAGCCTTCGAAGCATGGAAGACTAACTTACTATTTCGTTTCCTGTAGATAGTAACGTTGGGTCACTAGAAGTTGAATTTTCAAACGAAACTGCTGTGCTGCTCAAGCGATATTGAACACCACCAGCTGAGATAAAAGACCATCTTGTCAAACGGTCATTAGGTCGGTGATTACGTTGCCCATACACGAATGACCTGCCATTTGAAAGCTTGTGTAAGTTTCTGACACTGGTAAAATAGCTTATGTGTTGCGGCAGTTTATCCAAAGCACATCTTCCTACCACAGTCTACAAAACAACGATTATGTTACAACAAGTATTAACTAAAAAAACTCTGAAACTTGTGAATTAGAAATCGAAATAGGTAGAAAATTATGCGTTTTGTAAGCAGTCTACGCAAAAGCAAGTCCCTGGAGACGGCAGACATACATACATCGATAGCAACCAAATATAAACACGATTTGCCCTTAGCAAGGGAGGCAACTGTTGTCGCATCTAACCGATCGTATATTACAGATTTTAATCTCGGGCTAGCACGGTCCGTACACGAAGATCTAAACTGGCGTGGTGCCCGTTTAAACGGTCCGATAAATTCACTGCAAAGTGAGCAGGGTCGAGGCCATACGGTCGCTATATAAAACCTTGTTCATTTTCATTTAACCGGTAGTGGTCTCCGTCCTTAGACAACCTCTGAAAACAAACTACAGCTGAGTTTGAACACTAGCATTTTAGTTTGAGTTAACCGGCAGCTGAAAGCATTTGTAAATACAAGGCACAGTGTGGCATAACAAATTTACAGAGAATTAAACAAATACTTCTTTCACGTAGCGAAAATACGGCAAATACAACGACTTCGCATGCTGAAAACCTCTGTAAGTCGCCATGATTAGAAGAACGCTGGTTCCATCATGCAGTAACCAAAACGCCGTTAAGCAAGTAAGTTGATGATTTATTTCTAACTGAAGCGCAAAAAATGATAATATTAAAAAATCTAATTGTAGATCTTTCAAAGCCAACAAGGTCAGATCTCAGTCGGTATCGGTATTTGAAGTTGATATCGGTTTTCGGTTTTTCTCGGTATTTTTATCGCGATATTGGTATCAACAGTTTCGGTGTTTATGTGATCCCTATGTTTGAAGAGAATACTCCGACTTTACTCTTGTGCAGCGACACTTATATTAGTAAATGTACAGCGTGAAAGCAGGGCTGTTTTACCATAAAACTTGTATGCTTAAAATTTAAATTCTTTTTAGGTGTTCAACTACGCGTGTTATCACTTCTTAAAATGGCTGTTATTAATAGTTATAATAACAATAGCAATAACGACAGCAACAACAATATTCTGGAAACTTCTGTAGCACCATTCTATTAAAACTCAAGACATCGGTCGATGAAAAGTTGAAATATGATATGTACACGACCCAGAAAATAAAGGATATTAGTGCAAGCTTCACCTCTTTCAGTTTCTGCACAGGTCTTTCACTCAAGACTGAAAACACTTCTTTTCCAGAAATCTTATCCTGATTCTTCCTCTTCCTCTTATCTCTCTTCTCGCTTCAATTTCAAACAGCATCCACCGTAGCCGTCCGACTGTCTGAGTGCCTGACTCCTGGATCTTGACCCTTTTGCCTATCGATTTTGTTTTGACTGAGCGCCTGTGAATAAGCTGGTTCCCGCGACTTAGCTTTCGTTGAGCGCTGTAGAAATCTCGAGATTACGATTACGATTACGATTACGAAGCTGTCCCAAAAATTGCGGTAGCGATTACTTTCGGTGTGTAATGTAAAGACATATGTTATGTTGTAACGCGTCCTTTGAGTAAGACATTGTTTTATCAAAGATCTTAGACTCTAAGATCTTTGGTTTTATTAAGGCGCATTATAAATATAAGTTGTATTGTATTATTGTATTGTATAAGCCTCATAAGGTAAGATAAGGTAAAATGCTTGTCCTTTATATTATGTGACACGAACTTCCATTTACTCCCAGTGCTCAGCATCGCGTTCGTGGTATTTTTAAGAGCTAGCAGATATTGGATTTCGTTCATTTGTAAAGACAATTACTTTTAAACAGTAAATTTTTGCATTTTTAAACGCGATTGCGTGAGAAACGTTTACTTATTTGCTAACGCGTCTGGAGAGAATGGGGAACCAGCCTACTTCACATTTCGTCGGCGATCAGTCTCGTATTTCCTCGTCCTGTTCGCCATTATCGCGAGTCGAGATTTTGAGAGTCGAGAGTTCGATTTCGATTCGACGCTAAGAAGCGCCAGGAACGCCGATAGGGTCCGCCGCTGTAACCAACTCCAAGGTTCCGTTGACTGGGAGAGCGGAACCTCGAGACCGGATCACGGCGACTTATAGACACTGTGTAAGCTAACAAGTGTCGGAACCCTTTGCTTGTAGGGCGTACTTGCTAGAACGTAAGCATTTATGTTCGCAGTGGTTTTGTTTACATAGGAAAATACGTGGTGTATATGTATAGCTGGCGTGGATAAAGTTAATTGCGACTGAAAACGGATTTAAGAGAAAATAGGGAAAAACTCTGATTATCGGAGATGAGTGAACGGCCTGTGGCGATTGGGCAGTTTCCTGTTCGATGCTCTGTATCTGAAATCATGGATAGTGCTAAGTGTGGAAGATTTGACAAAGACTGTAAAATCAGTGAAATTAAAGTGCTAATACAATAATAACAATAAACAATTCTTATATAATAATCAGTGAAGGCTTAATTTTTATTTTTCGAAATCTTACTCCTGAGTTTGAACTTAAAGCAGAATATTGGTAGGCCTAGACAACTATAGGAGAAAATGCCCTTTGAACTCGATTAGTTAGGTACAGTTGCAGAACTGAGAAAAATAGTTTGACATTTTGAAACAACAGTCAGAGAAGCGATTAACAAAATTGGTCAGACGTTACTATTCATCTTAAAACAGAATAATAAGTGAGTGAATTGTTATTGCGGTTGTACATTGCATTTTCAGTGCATCTACAAGCACGCACTCATGCATTCTTCCATTTTACCATGAAGATTGTTACCTTTCTACCTACTCTCTAATGAGCTTTAAGATTGCCTGTAACTGTAGTCGGGCCGTTTGGTATGTTTCAGAATTCTAGTCAAAGCTGCCTTAGCCACTCATGAAGTGTTAATGGCAGGGATGATGAATGATATTTCAAATGCAACTGTTGTGGATCCACTTTCTTCAACGGAAACCTATCATATTATTCTTCAACCTGGTAAGAATGGCTCTCCGCATGAGTGAAAATCCTTGGTTTTCTACCACTTTAGAAGTACACTCTCGGATTTTGAAGGATCTTAGTGCTGAGGTGCACACACAATCACTGCAGTTGATCTCCAGAATGTCTTTATCAGCCGTTCAGTTTGCGTTGGTTCTCATTTACGGGATGAAGGGGCCCAGAAGGTCTAGTATACCATGAACGGCCCACAGTCCAAATACTAACCTGCTTTGCATTGCTTAATAGTCCCTTCCCGCATCGTGCCTGTGATAAGCTAGTTTGTTCCTGCGACTTAGCTTTCATTGGGTGCTGTAGAAATCTGAAGCTTACGATTACAACTACGATTTACTTTTACCTTACTTTGTGAAACCCATACAAGATGCAGACTTTTCAAAGACTGTGTCGTGAATTTCTTGTAGATAACAACATAGACTTGGATGAAGACAGCAATCCTCCATCTCGCAAAAGGCCTCACGAAGATGACACTTGTGAGGAAGTGTATGAATCATCGATCATGGCTAGTACCATTGTCTCTTTATTTTGATCATGGCTGGTACCATCGTTTCTTTTTTCGATCATGGCTAGTACTGTCATCTCTTTATTTCGATCATGGCTAATACAACTGTCTATTTTGATCTTGGCTAGTGCCATTATCTGTTTATTTGATCTGTAGCAGTCCTGTTATTTAGTTGATCACGGATGGTAACATTTGTTAATTTGATCGTGTCTTTTACCAATGTCTGTATGTTATTTATTCATGGCTTGTACCATTTTTGGGATGATATAAGAAAACGTCTGGATAGCCCTGTTCTTTTCTTCCTTTTTATCGGTGTTCGACCCGGCTTCTCCAATGGATTATGATTTTGGATTGCGATTTTGACTTGAAGTGACCATTGACTGAAGCCTTGGGCATTATGATAACTGCACTACAGAAGTCATTAGATTCAGTTAGATTAAATTCTCAGACTTCACAAATGTCAGTGACACCACTGAATGCAGTTTGATCTGTCTAACGGAGTATTAATATCAATTGTAGTCTCTCTCCTTGCAAGTTGAAACCAGATTATTTTAGTAAACAATTCATGTAGTAAACGCAAGGAATTTCTTTTGCGTTGTCTTTAGTCCATCCTCTGCACCATCAACAAAAATCTTTGCGACCGGCTGGATCGAATTGAGAAGAAAGTGGAGTCTGTCGATCAGCGAATAAAATATCTGGAGGAGAAGGTCGTGCCTTTGGTAAATTCATCCGGATCGTTTGATGCTTCCTCCAACAACTCCATGTCTAAGGCTCGGTGAGTCAGTACCATCCGTGGTACATTAATTCTTGTATTTATTTATTTTTATTTATTAAAGCACTTATAATGCGTAGCCTAGCTTCTGGTTTCTAGACGTCGGAATTTGACCTGGGTTCTCCAATGGATTATGATTTTTGACTGTGATTTTGACTTGAAGCAACCATCAATTGATGCCTTGGGCATTGTGTAAACGGCGCTGTAGAAGTCATTAGATTAGATCAGATTAGATTAGTTGTGTTTATAGATTGATAGTTGATTAATTGGCTTTGTTGATTGGTTCACTGGCTGATTAGGTTGCGTGGTTTGGTTGATCATTTCATTGATTGCAGTACTTCTGAGGAGTTTCTCTTGAAGAGGCTCTATATAAATTTCCAATTACATTTACAATTTGGTGATTGGTTTGATTGGTTTCATGGTTGATTTATTTGGTTTGTTGATTGGTTGTTTGATTGATGGTTGATGAACCTTTAAGTCAAGTTAATGTGTCAGCTGTGGTGTACTGGTTGTTAATGTTTACTGATTGACTCAAAGCCTCGATTGAATGAATGGCCAATCAGCTGTTCAGTTTTAGAATCTTAAGCCAAATGAAGTCATTGCTATCACTGTTCGAATAATTGCTGTGATTACTGAGTAACATACTACTTTCCTATGTAAAAGATGTTATTGCCATGAACTGTTAACGATAATAATTAGAGATTTATTAATTGGAGCCATACATCAGACTTCAAAATCAGAGACACAGAAAATACTTTTTCCTTGAATCTCTTGAACCATTGGTATTTGCGTAGTATTGAGAAATATATTTCATTCCAATTAAACGATGTCAGTGCCATGGGCAGCTTAGTCTTTGTGAACGAATTTCTGCCCTAGCCATGGTATGACGGTTATGATTACGATATTTTGGTTGAAATTTCAGATGTTACCCTTCTATTAGAACCAGTTCTGGTGCCATTATAATCGGTCTCCCTCAGGAAAAAAATCCTGGTAAGATGACTTTCCACCGATCTACATATGTTTGGTCATAGTAGCCGATTGGTTAGAGCTCTCGGTTTGTATGTAGGTCACGGTAGCCGATTGGTTAGAGCTCTCGGTTTGTATGTAGGTCACGGTAGCCGATTGGTTAGAGCTCTCGGTTTGTATGTAGGTCACGGTAGCTGATTGGTTAGAGCTCTCGGTTTGTAACACGGAGAGCATGGGTTTGAGCCTCCCCCTTAGATGGTTACTGTGTAGGAATCTTGAGCAAGTCCTTTACTAACAGTTGCTTTGCACCTCAGATTCAGATTTACTGACCTTGTGCACGTAATAAATGCAAAATAATAATAATAATAGAATGTTAATCATAATATGTATTATCAGATGTACAAGGCTGGGTGCTGTGATGTACTGAGATCAAGGCATTTACACCATGGGGGAATGACACTTGATATGCAGTAGAATTTCTGGGGAAGAGTAAATTGATTTAGGGAGAAAAGAAAAATTCGAGGCAACATTTCAAGGTATTGATACAAAGATGATAAAAGTTTTAATTAGCCTAAATGGTGATGAAGAACCATTCATATAACTTAGTTGGTCGTAAGTATCCATCCGTTCCAAAATAGATGGATATGGGTGCAGTTCTGCTACCCATAGTTAACTGTAAAACAGTTTATTTTTCTGGGTGTTTTAAGAAATGATTTTTAATTACTTGGCAGATGATGTCTGTGAAGAAAATTCAAATGTCGTCAGGAGCGGTAAGAGAAGCGATTTTAGATCTCTTTAAGTTCTTAATAATTATAACTGAATTTCTAATTACGGTTACCTAATAATTTTTCGATTCCTCACATATATCAGAATGTCCTTATAAGCTGCAACTTTACAGTGTTTCTACTGATTTGGTGTATGGATCCAAATTGAAATCCTTGTCACTTGTTCTTGTCATAAAGGGGTACCAGTGTATGGCCGGTGGATTATTTGAGCATAACCCCTTCATAAAATGCTTCATAATAACATGATTTCTGATTTAGCTGGGGATAAGGATTCCAGATTTAATTCAGCTTTGGAACATGACCTCAATGTAGCATCATCTCATTACCAGTCGCGAGGGAGTTCCAGTGTAGAATGTTACTGTTTTTTTTGTAACCTAAAAGGAGTTTTGATTGGTTTTGAATGTAGAAAACAAATTTTGATGCTATAGCTTAAGATTTTATAGTTTTCTTATTTTATTTGAGTATTCTGTGACATCTGCAGGAGTTCAAAAGAAATGAAATGGCTTCTGAACCATGTAACGCTCTTTTTATATTGTGTTACTCTGTTGTATCTGTAGATTTAATTGACAAAAGTTACGTCAGTCCGAGTTCTGGGTCACTGACGCAATCGCTTGGACCAAACGTTACCCTGATCACGCTCAATTCAGAAGGTAAGTCTAGAATTTGTCAGACGCAGGAATAATTCTGATTGCCTGGAGATTCGTATAGTTACCCAAGTCAGAGTAATCCTCTTTGCTGTGCCAAAAAGGTTCATGTCAAAATGGTGAATGACTGAATGATTGGTCAGATTGTCATTCCTCTTTCACAGATCCTATCCTGACTCCCCTTCTTCCTCTTATCCCTCTTTCTGCTCCAGTCCCAAACATCACACGCTGTCTCTCTGCCTGACTCTTGGATCTTGACCTGGAACCAAACACTTTTGCCTATCGATTTGTTTTGACAGAGTGCCTGTGAATAAGTGGTTCCCATGACTTAATTTTTGTTTGGGCGCTGTAGAAATCTTGAGTTTTTAATTACAATTACAACGGATGTATCGATACATTTAATGTCATGTCTTTAAAGTACATCAGAAAAGCACTGGGCATTTAGCTGTCGTCTATCTGATCTCACTAAGTACGTTTAAGATAGCTTGAAAATATATGGTGAGCAGAGTGAAGTGCAGCTGTTTGATCAGTTATGGTGGGTGATGTGGATTCTGTTTTCTGCAGAGGATTTCCCGAATGGTTCGTGGTTAGGAGACGAAAATGATGTCGAAAACAGGGTTCGAGTGAACATCTCTCCAAGGTAACTTATTTTTTTAGTTTTAGTGTAACTCTTCAAATGGTTTGTGACTTGTTTAACCTACTCTGGCTGTTGATAATTTGCTAAAGAAACAATTTATGTATATTATCGTACTGTATTTGATAACTTATATAGCACTTCTTATAGAGCAAACTACTCAGAGGTGCTTCCAGCCTGAGAACCCCGGGGAAATAAGAACATCTTCAAACAACAAGCTGACTCAGCTCTGTTTCCAGCAGAAAGCCCTGCATGAATCGAAGGTGAAATCCATTTCATAGAGATGGGCCTACGACAGCAAAAGCTCTTCGCTGCACAAGAGAAGACTTAACACGAAGACTTAATAAATCCAGACGATCAAGAGATTTATACTCTACCCAATAATAAAGAACTTTTTCCCAAATATTGAGGTCAGTAAGTTTATATGATGTATTTATATTTATGGTTAAATTCAGTTGTTTGATGTCCTGTGCAAAAGCTTTTGTGAAATACATTTGTGCTGTTGAAGAAAAATTTTGTGTTTGTTTTGCAGTGATCTGCTGCACATTCATTCAAACTGTCGAACGCCGGAGAAGATGGCGCTAGCGTTGCTCGACTATTTATTCGATCGTAATACTCAGGCGTCTTCAAACCTCAGTGGCATGGGAAAGCATGGAAAGAAACAGTTGGATCCGCTGATGATTTACGGTATCCGCTGTAAGTACTAGTTGAGACTTCTTTCGTCCAATGATATGTTTGAATTTAATCTGGGGTGTCTGGATATTAGTATAACACGTTTTACATCTCTACAAATCGTTTTTGCCAAATGTGGGTGATATTATTCAAGTGTAACTTAATACTTGAGTGCAGGTTCGTGAAGAATTTCTTTTGTCTTCTGTAATAACTGGTTGACCAGTAAATCAGACCATGATTTGATGTTATTATTCCATTTCATCTTGGGTCTTCCCTGAGCTTGGGATCGAGGAATTGTGCCTTGGATGATCTCTTTCTCTGAACAGTCTCAACTCTTTCGTAGCACATATCCGAAGTATGACCGCTTCCTCCTTCCAATTAATCCAGGCAGACTCCTCTCTACTCCTGCCATCTCTAGGACCCACTCGTTGGTCTTAGCAGTCCACAGTACTCTAAGTCTTTTCTACAGACACTTCAGTACTGCGTCAGCTGAAGCCAATTTGTGTGTGAAGGAAGACGTCAGATTTTGTGTTCCTCTTTAAGGTCATCTCGTTTACAAGTTCCACATAACGGAAGACGACTGGAAGCGGATAAAGCTGAACATTGACTCCAAGTGTCGCACGGCCTTCCGTCGGAAGATGCGAGGCATGCCGCTCCACGTCAAGGCGTTCCGCGGAAAGTCTGTGGCGACTTATGTCAAGGTGTCGCAGGCGAACAACAAGCAGTACCACGAGGTCTTAACCGGTTCGGACGACTCCTATCAACAGGATGAATCGGATTTGCAGTTGACACAGGTATCAGTATTTGTTTAGTGCATTTATGTAGCGCCACTACAAGACGGCACCTTTGAAAAATGGCACGGGTAATTGATTCATTTGGAGCATTTTATGCAGTGCCAGCACAAGACAGCTTCTTAAGAGGTGCTACTTAGGTACTTGCGTGCATACATACATACATAGATACATACATACATATATACATACATACATATATACATGCAACATACATACATACATACAGGCGTGTAGGGGACAGCGTGGAGAACATATTAACCAACATAAAGAACTTTGGTTGATATGCTAGTTTAGAGAAATATCTTTGTTGTACGGATGTTCCATATTGTATGTTTGTGTGTATTTGTTACATTACTGTCGTTTTATGTAGTGTATTTTCTTATTTCAGGCTGTTACCTTGACACACGAGCAGTTGGCCCAGCTGCAGCAAAACCAGACCATTCAACTGCAGGACCAGACGATACAACTCATACCGGCCAATCAGATAATTTTTCAGGTACGTCTTTGCTCTTTTCTATCTCTCTGTGTATCTCTCTATCTATCTATCTGTCTATTATTGTTGTTGTTGCTGCTGTTATTGTTGTTGCTGTTATTGTTATTATTATTATTATTATTTCTGCATTTTTTAAGCGCCACTCTAACGACTAATTGTCAGTTGATGGCACTGAGCAGTTGTGAGTGAAGGACTTGCTCAAGGCCCCTACACAGTAGCCGTCCTTGCCTTATCTTACCTCTCCTTGCCTTATCTTACCTCTGATTGCCTTATCTTACTTCTTCTTACCTTATCTCTTACCTCTCCTTGCCTTACCTTACCTTTCCTTGCCTGATCTTACTTCTCCTTGCCTTCTCTTACCTCTCCTTGCCTTACTTTTCCTTACTTTATCTTGCCTTGCTTGCTTCACCCACCTTAACTCACCTATATTTACCTTCTAACCAATGTTGGTGCTTTCTGCCAATTGTAGCAAGCGATTAACGGCCATGAAGGAGTTGCCTTGACAGACGGCATTCAGCTGATGGGCTCTGATGGCCGAGAAACGGTCCATCTGTCTCAAAACGTCATCGACGATCTTATACAACAGCATCAGGATCTGCAGACGAGCGAGATTGAGTGAACAAATCCACGTTGACAGTTCAAGAATTGTATGGATTGGCGGTTTTGCTGCTAAGATACTTTTCTATCAGGAGGAAGGATGTGTTTGGTGTCTTCTTGTAGGCCACACTCTTAAGAATAATATCTGAAGACAGTTGGCACTGATGTAAATGGAATGCTAAATGTCTGGTTCCGGAGCATGACGTCTTAAACTAAAGTGGCCTTTTGTATTAGTAGAACAGTTGAATTGTCTGGTACTAAGTGATGTCACATATGGTTGGGTTATGAGTGTTCTGGTCGCGTAATTGTCTGCTGTCATGCAGACACTTGTTAAAGAGTAACATTGTAGTGAAGAAGGTGCTTTTGTTGTCTAACTTGAATGAGATTTCTTTACGAATAGAATCTCAAAGACTTTTGCAATCGACTGCATCTGTTTCACTCCACCATTTTGGGCTACGATGAGCGAGGGCTCCATTTTGAAAAACTGAAGATTTGCAATTCATTTCCTTGTCTCTGCTCTCATCGGTTTCTGCTTTGGACTAAGGATTTGTTTGCGTGTTTGGCTGTCAAAAATTACTGATGCATGCAAATAAATCTGGCTGGGCCTCAAGATTTCCGTATTCTGTGTTTGGAATTTATGCCACCTGTGTACTTCCTCTTCATTGCTGGCCCATGAAAACCATTATCCATCGAAAAACTGGTGAGTTTTAAATGGAGCTGTAAGCACTTATGACAAGGAAGCATGACAATACAATACAGTTAATAAACTCTTATTTTGGCCTCTGAAAACCATCCAACATCAAAGAAATGGTGAGTTTAAACGGAGCACAGTACCCGATTGGATAGAGCTCTCGGCTTGTGTATAGGTCACGGTAGCCGATTGGATAGAGCACTCGGCTTGTATGTAGGTTACGATAGCCGATTGCATAGAGCACTGGGCTTGTGTATAGGTCACGGTAGGCGATTGGATGGAGCACTCGGCTTGTATGTAGGTTACGATAGCCGATTGGATAGAGCGCTTGGCTTGTATGTAGGTCACGGTAGCCGATTGGATAGAGCACTCGGCTTGTGTATAGGTCACGGTAGGCGATTGGATAGAGCACTCGGCTTGTGTATAGGTCACGGTAGGCGATTGGATAGAGCACTCGGCTTGTATGTAGGTTACGATAGCCGATTGGATAGAGCGCTTGGCTTGTATGTAGGTCACGGTAGCCGATTGGATAGAGCACTCGGCTTGTGTATAGGTCACGGTAGGCGATTGGATAGAGCACTCGGCTTGTATGTAGGTTACGATAGCCGATTGGATAGAGCGCTTGGCTTGTATGTAGGTCACGGTAGCCGATTGGATAGAGCACTCGGCTTGTATGTAGGTTACGATAGCCGATTGGATAGAGCACTGGGCTTGTGTATAGGTCACGGTAGGCGATTGGATGGAGCACTCGGCTTGTATGTAGGTTACGATAGCCGATTGGATAGAGCGCTTGGCTTGTATGTAGGTCACGGTAGCCGATTGGATAGAGCACTCGGCTTGTGTATAGGTCACGGTAGGCGATTGGATGGAGCACTCGGCTTGTATGTAGGTTACGATAGCCGATTGGATAGAGCGCTTGGCTTGTATGTAGGTCACGGTAGCCGATTGGATAGAGCACTCGGCTTGTGTATAGGTCACGGTAGGCGATTGGATAGAGCGCTTGGCTTGTATGTAGGTTACGATAGCCGATTGGATAGAGCGCTTGGCTTGTATGCAGGTCACGGTAGCCGATTGGTTAGAGTGTTCGGTTTGTAACGCGGAGAGTAGGGGTTCGAGTCTCCTCCCCTAAGACAGTTACTGTATAAGGACCTTGAGCAAGTCCTTCACTCACAATTGCTCAGTGCCATCGATTGATGATTAGTCATTAGATAGTGGCGCTCAATAACTGCAGAAATAATATGAGCACTAACAATACCCCGTGATGGTACCGTTAAAGAAACGTATGGCAGACAATACTGCGGATTGTCTGCTTTCTGTGTCTTGGGGACTCAACACGAATCTTGACTTTGTAGTTCTTTCCTGCGGACCGTAGCTTCGCAATGCGATTTCGTGCAGAAGAAACAAGCGATTAATGCCGTGTGCATTATGCATGATGACAACATTGCTATAGCAGTTTCCAGATTAGGGGTCGTCCATAAAGGACATTTGCAAAAGTAACCTACTTCACACCCTCCCCTTGTCCGCATTTGGCATTACCCTCTGCACCCCTTTGCTGACGTCCGCACTCCAGCGGAATACTGAGGCCTAGATTACCCTGATGATCTGCCTAGATTACCCTTATGATCTGCCTAGATTACCCTGTTGATTTTTCCTAGATTACCCTGTTGATCTGCCTAGATTACCCTTATGATCTGCCTAGATTACCCTGTTGATGTTGCCTAGATTACCCTGTTGATCTGCCTAGATTACCCTGTTGATCTTGTGAGGATAGCTGTTATACGCATTAGGGTACTTTGATACTACCGCGTCCGGCAAAGGGACTCGTAATTGGATCCAGGATTACCCGTTGATGTTGCCTAGATTACCCTGATGATCTGCCTAGATTACCCGTTGATGTTACCTAGATTACCCTGTTGATCTGCCTAGATTACCCTGTTGATTTTGCCTAGATTACCCTGATGATCTGCCTAGATTACCCGTTGATGTTGCCTAGATTACCATGTTGATCTGCCTAGATTACCCTGTTGATCTTGTGAGGATAGCTGTTATACGCATTAGGGTACTTTGATACTACCGCGTCCGGCAAAGGGACTCATAATTGGATCCAGCACAGGACAGACAGACTGCTGTCGGACCGAAGTCGGTGTAAATGTAAATCACCGAAATTTCTCGGTTCCGCTCAAAATCCGCTTCA
Organism: Norana najaformis; assembly: GCA_964023275.1. NCBI lineage: Eukaryota > Metazoa > Annelida > Clitellata > Crassiclitellata > Hormogastridae > Norana > Norana najaformis. The sequence continues at coordinate 4,331,829 of OZ029923.1, read as the reverse complement.
GTGAGACCAGCTTATACACCGGCGCTATATAAATCAAGTCCGCAAGAGCCAGATTGTTTGGTCAGTTTCGGTGTCAGGTCAGAATCCGGGGGTGGGGTGGGGTCAAGCTGGAGAAGGGGAATATGCGAACTGGGGAGTTCTTTCGGGAGTTCGTTCCAAAGATTAATTGGCGATATAGATTAATGATGTTACGGTATATTGCTGAGGTAATTATAAATTGATAGATTGTTGGTGTTTACGCCACAGGCTGTCCAGAGATAACTACATGCCATATTATTAGATGTGGACGATCCCATTAGGCATCACTCCTCCCCATTCATCCGCATTTGGGTGATCGCTTCCTCCTTCCCTTCCTCGCTCCCTCCCCGCGGCGGACGTCTTTTATGGATGACCCCTTTTTGGGTACCACAGAATTGTTCAATGTTTGAATTGTCTGACAGTTAACTGACAGTCATTGTGGTACTAAGATAGACAGTTGTGTTGCCCTCAGTGTTGTAGCGAAGAGCAGACGAAGACTTCTTTGTGTGGAACGGTAGCCGAGCGATTGAGCTGCGTAAGGACGTTGAGCAAGTCTTTCACACACACCTGTTTAGCACCATCGATTGATGTATTGTCTGCGAGTCTGTCTGTAGGTGTGTCTGTGTGTGTGTGTGTGTTTGTCTGTGTCTGTCTGACTGTGTGCCTTTCTGTGTGTGTCTGTGTGTGTCTGTATGCCTGTGTTTGTCTGTGTCTGTCTGTGTGTCTCTGTGTGTGTCTGACTGTGTCTGTGTCTGTGTGTCTGTCTGCGTGTCTGTCTGCATGTCTGGCTGACTGTGTATCTTTGTGTCTGTCTGTGTGTCTGTATGTGTGTCTGTGTGTGTCTGTATATTTGTCTGTGTCTGCCTGACTGTGTATCTGTGTGTCTGTCTGTCAGTCTGTTTCTTCCTTTTCGCCTGCCCTCTATGTATATGTAGCAGTGTCTATGCCTCACTCTCTCTCCCACTCTGTCAGTGTGTCTGTCAGTTTCATACTTGCTGCCTGTACCTGTGCTTTTCATTCTGAATTGCCGCATCCAATGACCGATTGTTTCGACTGAAGAGACTTCTTCTGCCCAAGAAGACGATTCCTCGAGTCCCAGCAGCTTGAAATTATTGCTCGTGCATTTGCTTATTAAAAGCGGCTCAACAGCTTTGAGCTGAGCAGCATAGTGAATAAGTTTGGTAGGCTTGTTCGAGAATGTTCCGATCCCTATGATAAATGGAAACGTTCTGAAAAGCGCTGTAGAAATAGCCAGAGACAGACTGTGCTTTCAGAATAAGAACATTGTGGGGATTTTTGTGTGAGAAGATCTTTTGTTCAGTAAATCTCTCGAAGTTCGTGCGGTTCATATTTCTAAGAACAATCGAATGAAGAGAAGAATCTATGATTAACTCAGAGATATGAATTTCGGGCTAGCACGGTCCGTACACGGGGACCTTAAATGGCGTGACGCCCATTCAAACGGGCAGCGGTGGTGAAGGATCTCACTCGATCAGTTCATCAAAAAACGAGCAGGGTAGAGGCCATACGGTCGCTATAGAAAACAGTCTCCAAATAGTGTGGCACCCATTAAAATAGGCAGCGGTGGTGAAGGATTTCACCCGATAAATTCATTGAAAATGAGCAGGGTCGAGGCCATACGGTCGCTATAGAAAGCCGTGTACATTTACCTTTACTCCCATTTGGCTACCTAAAACAGGTCATAGCTACTCCAAATGGTGTGGCACCCATTAAAATAGGCAGCGGTGATGAAGGATCTCACCCGATAAGTTCACTGAAAATAAGCAGGGTCGAGGCCATATGGTCGCTATAGAAAACCGTTTACATTTACATTTACTCTCATTTGGCTACCTAACGCAGGTCATAGCTACTCCAAATGGTGAGGCGCCCATTAAAATATGGCAGCGGTGATGAAGGATCTCACCCTATCAATGCATCAAAAAATGAGCGGGGTCGAGGCCATACGGTCGCTACAGAAAACCGTGTACATTTACGTTTATCCATAGAACGAAACTCTAGAACTTCCTGTTCGATGGATAAAATCAGGTAAAAGCAAGTCACCAAGAACCCTGTTTGATTTTTGTGTAAACGACTTCGGTTCTACAGCTGTTCGTCAGCGGATAACTTCAGAGTTTGAGAGAGAAATCACTGGCGATTGTCGATTGCGTGTCTTTCGTTGTCGCCCGTTTACGTAAACTTGACAAGATTCGTTGGCATCTCGGAGTAGTGGACGCGCTGGTTCCCTACACATCATGGCTTGTTGTTTGTGTGCCACTGTGTGCGTGTGTGTGTGGTTATGGATGTACGTGCGCATGTAAAGATGGATGGATGGATGCGAAGATACTATGCAAAGGCACAGACAATGCTAGAAATACATGAATGGGTGGATTGATTGATGGATGGATGGATGGGTGGATGGATGGTTGGATGTACAAAGCCAGAAATGGATGGATGGGTGGATGGATCGTAATCGTAATCATAATCGTAATCGTAATCCCAAGATTTCTACAGCGCCCAACGAAAGCCGCGCCGCGGGGACCAGCTTATTCACAGGCGCTCAGTCAAAACAAAATCGATAGGCAAAAGGGTTCGGTTCCGGGTCAAGATCCAAGAGTCAGGCAGAGAGAGACAGCGTGGCAGCTACGGTGGATGATGTTTGGGGCTGGAGAGCAGAGGCAGATAAGAGGAAGAAGGGGTGTCAGGATAGGATCTGTGGAAGAGGAATGGATGGATGGATCGTATCGTAACCGTATCGATCGATCGATGATATATCAAGGCATTTAACAGCGACTTTGGAGAGCCTTTCAAAAGCACTATCTAGGCTTACACGTGGCCTACTTCTAACAGCCTGACTGCAAGATTAGGGCTTGTTGTCACTCAGGATTACAATATAACGCGTTGTTTTTCCGACGGGGATTTGCGTGGGTTAATCCTAACCAGACGACTGACGTACACTCGACTGTCTCGAGACGAGATTGAAGGACACCGTTCTCGCTCCGTACTGGGCGATCTTCGGCTTTCTCCTACAGACGAGAGCACACAGTTCCTGGCGGAATTTCTGTCCGGTGGCGCAGTACAGAAAGAAGTTCATCGAATGGTTGACGTACATGAGAAGCTCGGTGATCGTCCGGGCCAGCTGGACTCGCGCCCTCAGCCGGAGATCGGAAATGACGTAGGCGTTCCAGAAATCGGTCGCTATGACGGTGACGTTCATAGGGAGCGTCGTGACTAGAAACGCGAACGAGATGGTCAGCAACATGAGGCTGAGGACGACGTTCGTCTCCGTTGCCAACGGCTGGTGATGGGTCCGGAGAGTGGCGGAGGCCATGGTGCGCCGAGACCGGGTAGACGAGCAACGGCGGCCGCTGAGGGAGAGGTCCCGGCGTCGGTCGTGCCTGGCGCGCACGACCCGTCGGATGATGAGGGTGTTGAGGAGAAGGATGATTGCGAACGGGAGGAAGGAGTAGATGAAGGCGTCGACCCAGGGCCAGATCTGGTTGACGACGAATTCCAGCCCGGCCGCCGCGGTGCACTGCGGCTGAGGGTTCTCGGCGCTCCCCGATCGCGGGTACATCTGGACTTCCGTCATCCACAGGAAGTTGATGTTGACGCCGAGGACGAGGACGAAGATGGCGAAGACGACGCGGACGGCCGTGCGGTGGTTACACATGAGTGCGGCGCGAAGCGGGTGACAGACAGCGATGTAGCGCTCGACCGTGACGGCGATGATCAGCCAGACGGAGTAGTCGCTGACCGTGTACCCGAGGACGGTGATCAGTCGACAGCCCCACTGGCTGAGGCTCCGAACGTCGTGGCCCGTCATCTGCCCCACCCAGAGCAAGAGCAACCCCACTACTAGTACCAATGTGTCGGCAACCGATAGCACGGCCAGGTATACATAGGTCGATACCTGCCGCATGCGACGCCTTGTGAGAACTACAAAAGACAGGGCGTTTCCAACAGTTCCTGTGATGAACAGTATCAGTGGTACGTAGAGCAGCAGCGCCTCGTGGAAGCGGTACTCCTGGTACTGGCGCATCTCGTCGACGACGTTCGGGAAGCTGATGTTGGACCCCGGCGCCCGGGACCCGGCCCCCCGGCCCCCTTCCGTGTGCCATCGGACCAGTTCCTCGAGCTGTTCCTCGCTGTCGACGTTGATGAGGCTGAGCAGTTGGCGCTTCTTGTCGCCCGGAAGTCGCTGGACGACGCACAAAATGGCCGTCAGGTTCAAGGTCGCGCCGTTCCCGGCGTAACTAAGGTTCATTTCTCTTGCTTCCGCCTTAGCGACCGCGGAGAAGGAAGGAAATAGGCGGAATAGCAGACCACGGAGCGAAACGAGGAGGAATTACGAATGGGCGAGGAGACGGAGGAAGGAGGAGTGAGAGAGGGACAATGAGGCAGAATAGAGGAGATAGAAACAGAGAGACAGACAGACAGAGAGACAGACAGATAGACGGAGGGAAGATGAGAGAGAGGAGAGGAGGATGAGTAGGAGGCGAGAGAGCGAAACAGAGAGAGACTGAGGGAGTTTGAAAGAGTGAAACAGAGACAGAGAGAGACAGACAGACAGAGGGAGGACGAGAGAGAGAAGAAAATAGTCTAAGTATTCGGCAAATTCGGCCTCTGCTTATCGGCTACTCTGCTGATTCAACATCTATAGAACAACACAAGTTAAAGCTACCTTAAGCAGACTACAAGCAAGCAACGGTACCCGTATAGTAAAGCAAAAGTGGTAACTTCTCAACATTACAAGAACACTTTTACATGAGACCCAACCAGTCAAAGAAAAAAGAAGGGAAATCGCATTAAATCAGGATTAGTTTATTAGTTAAATTTCGGTGTCAGTAAGTAAGCGATGCCAAAGATAAGCAAAAAACAGTCAATTCCAGAGCCAACGCTACTCTGTAAAGGAGGCCTTAAATGGCGTGGCGCCCATTCAAGCTGGCAGCGGTGGTGAAGGATCTCACCATATCATTTCATTGAAAAATGAAGAGGGTCGAGGCCATACGATCGTTTTAGTACAAGGGGACCTTAAATGGCGTGGCGCCCATTCAAAGGGGCAGCGGTGGTAAAGGATCTCACCCGATCAATTCATTGAAAAATGAGCAGGGTCGAGGCTATGCGGTCGCTATAGAAAAGAGTGTATACCTACATTTAAATGATTACGAAGACTGTGAAAGCGCCTTATTAGAGAAAAGAGTCTGGTTATCAGCACCGCTAATTAGCGATCATTGAGAGTGTTTTGTTAGCAATTAGTGTAAATTAGGTTCTTTTAAGGCGCTATACAAATTTCCAACTATCCAGATACACCCGCACACCCATAAATATACATGTACAAAATTTATAAATATATCCATAAATTTATCTAGCATACCAATATATATTACATATATAATTTAAATGAATACATTATATATACACACACACACACACACACACACACACACACACACATATATATATATATATATATATATATATATATATATATATATATATATATATATATATATATATATATATATATATATATATATATATATATATATATATATATATATATATATATATATATATATATTAATATCACTCTATACGTATATAGCTGCAGAGCGCAAAGCAAACGAAGAGATGTTTCAACAGGTAGAAGAGGGAAGATCTGTGATGGCTACAATAAGATCGAGGCAGAGGAAATGGATTGGACACATACTGAGAAGTGATTCCCTTCTGAGAGATATATCATAGAGGGAAGAATGAAAGGAAGGAAAAGCAGAGGAAAACATAGACAAATGCTGCTAGACTGGATGATGGAGGACTACATACTGTATGCAATCCACTGAGAGTTGATTCCCCTCTGAGAAAAATATCATAGAGGGAAGAATGGAAGGAAAGAAAAGCAGAGGAAAACATAGACAAATGCTGCTAGACTGGATGATGGAGGACTACATACTGTATGCAATCCACTGAGAGTTGATTCCCCTCTGAGAAAAATATCATAGAGGGAAGAATGGAAGGAAAGAAAAGCAGAGGAAAACATAGACAAATGCTGCTAGACTGGATGATGGAGGACTACATACTGTATGCAATCCACTGAGAGTTGATTCCCCTCTGAGAAATATATCATAGGGGAAGAACGGAAGGAAAGAAGAAGAGGAAGACGGAGACAAATGCTGCTAGACTGGATGAAGGTGGACGGATACGGTAGAGTGAAGGAGGAGGCCCAACAATGTCGGGAATGGTGCCATTGGAAGCCATTGAAACTGCCCGGTGGCAGAGAACTTAAAGAAGAAGATGTGTACTTACGTTTAAAGCATCCACTGATTTAGTGATGTAGTCTGGTCTGTTTTTGCTCCTTCTCCTGCTGCTGCTGCTGCTTCTGTCTCCCTGTCTAATCAACCGAATAGTCTTCTCGTCATCTGAGAGGAATCGTCGACGCTAGCTTCTGCAACTGGCGGTGCAGGTCACGTGTTTATGGAGGCGCCGCATCTCGGCTTCATGCATCCATTCACCGTATCCCATCCTTCTCCACCTCCTCTTCCGCCTCCTACTTATTCTCCTCTTCATCCTTCTCTTCCTACTCTTTCTTCTTCTTATCTTCCTCCTATTCTTTGCTCTTTCTCCTCTTACTCCTTCTTTTCCTACTCTGTCTTCTTCTCTCTCTCTCTCTCTCTCTCTCTCTCTTCTTATCTTTCTCCTCTTTCCTATCTCTCCTCCTCCTAATCTTACTCCTTCTCTTCTTACTTCTTTTCCTACTCTTCCTCTTCTCTTCCTACTCCTTATTTTCCTCCTACTCTTTATCCTCCTCCTCTTCCTCTTCCATCCTGCTTCTCCCATTTCTGCAGCTGATGATAGATGTTTTTGTCAGCCTCAGCAACCGATGCCCCTTCCCACATCACATCGTATTAAGCATCGACCTGCCCCCCCCCCCGACGATGACCGCTTGACCACGTGGTCATCCATCTCAATCACGCGCCCGTCTGTCCGTTTGTCTGTGTGCGTCTGTGTCAGTGTGTGCAAATGTGTTTGTACGTGTGCCTCTGTAGGTATCCGTGCATGTGTTTTTATATGTGTGTACTGTTGTATGTGCGTGTGTGTATATGTTTGTGCCTCTGTATGCTTGCGTGTGTGTATGTGTGCGTACTTGTTTGTTGATTTTATGTGTTGTTTATTTGTAAAAGTAGAAGAACAGTGGTCCACATAAATAATTTCGTTTGTTTATTTGTTATTCCTATTTGTCACTTGTGTGTTTGTTGTCAATGGGCTTTTGTTCCTGATCTGCCTCTGCTTACTTTATGTGTGTCCCTGTCTGTCTGTCTCTCTGTCTGAAAGAACGAATGATTGAATGAATATCATCTGCCTGGTCTGTGTGTGTCTGTGTGTGTCTGGGTATATCTATGTGTATCTGTGTGTGTGTGTGTGTTTATTTGTTTGTCTGCCTCTGTCTGTCTGTCTGTCTCATTGCACTTCTGTCCGTCTGTCAGTCTGTCTAAAGGAACGAATAAGTGAATGTATATCATCTGCCTGGTCTGTGTGTGTGTCTGTGTGTGTCTGTATATCTATGTGTATCTCTGTGTGTCTGTGTGTGTTTATTTGTCTGTGTGCGTCGGTCTGTCTGTCTGTCCGTCTGTCTTTCTGTCTAAAGGAACGAATGAGTGAATGAATGTCATCTGTATGTCTGTGTGTATGTCTTTGTCCATCTGTGTGTATCTGTGTGTGTGTCTGCCTGTCTGTCTGTCCAAATGAATGAATGAAAGTATGACGGAGTAAGAGATAATATGTCTTATTTGTCAGCAATTGATTGCTCTTCCACAAGAGTATAACGTTCGTCCATACAGTCACCCGATGCATTGTGAAACCCACGAAGCAATTATGGACAAATTCCGACGGGGAAACTGCTTCAGCAACCTAAAGATGAATTCGTCAAGCGGAGAAATTAGTTTTATTTGTGAGCAGTTTTTCTTTTCCATGGAAATGATTACGCTTCTGTTAAGGTAAAGGATTACTGGTTAACATTTGCAGGCAACACTGGGAATGGTTTCGGTTCCAGGATATCAACCGTAACACCGATGCTTTCGTTTATGCAAAATGCTCGGAGGGATTCGGAGTTGATTGATTGTAAAAAACTAAGCATGTAGGCAGTATATCCATCGGATAATGGGTTTTAGAAAGTTAATTGACTTTCATTAGCATACTTTTTATATACATTTTTATGTATGTATGTATGCATGTATGTATGCATGTATGTGTCTGTATGTATGTATGTATGTATGAGTGTATGTATGTATGTAAGTATGCATGTATGTATGTATGCGTATATATGTATGTGTATGCATATATGTGTATGTATGTATGAATGTAGGAAGTTATGTATGTATATATGTATGTATATATGTATGCATGTATGTATTTATGTATGTATATTTATATGTATGTATGAATGAATGAATGTATTTATGTATGTACATACATGTATGTATGTTTGTATATATGTATGGATGTATGTATGTATGTATGTGAGTATGTAGGTTTGTATGTATGTGTGTATATATGTATGTATGTATATATGTATGTATATATGTATGCATGTATGTATTTATGTATGTATATTTATATGTATGTATGTATGTATGTATTTATGTATGTATATATGTATGGATGTATGTATGTATGTATGTTCATATATATGTATGTATGTATATTAGTCCTGACGGATGTTTTCTTCGTATAGGAGAGACCGACGTCTGGCGTCTAAATCAGAGACGTAAAGGTCTTTCTTGTTCCCAGTGGGTCTCGCGAAATTGCGAATTCGTTGTCAAGCGGCCGTTCGGAGAGTTTGTCCCATTGTCCCGTTGATGTTGTTGGCTACGCGAATAAGATCCAGTGTCGCCTACGAAATATATTATACATGTATGTACGTATATATATATATATATTTATGCATATATGTACGCATATGTGTGTATATTTATGTGTATTTCTGTATGTATGTATGTATGTATGCATGTATGTATGTATGCATGTAGGTGTATGTATGTATGTATGTATGTGTGTAAGTGTGCATGTGTCTGTGCATGCATCTGAAGGTGTGTGTATGTACGGTATCCATACATGCATTTATGTATGTATGTTTGTATGTATGTTTGTATGTATGCTTGTAAGGATGTATATATGAATGTATAAATGTATGTATGTATGAATGTGCAGTATGTATGTATGCATGAATACATGCATGTTTGTATGTACTTACGTATGTATGTACGTACTTATGTATGTATGAATGGATGGATGTATTATGTATGTATGTATGATGTACTTTTATATATATATATAATATATATGCATTTGTATGTATCAGCGACCGTGTAGATCCACTTTAATAGCCGCCGACGTGAATGGGCGCCACACTCCTTTAAAATCCCACTCACGGACCGAGCTAACTCGATACACACACACCTTTAGAATTTAGTCACGATCGATTCGTGTGTCGGGTCCCTCTTGCGCAGAGGGACCGTGGCGTGCGCTTTGATTGGCGACCTCCCGGGGGAGGTATTGTTAGCCGCGCTTCGGACAACAAGCTGTGAAAGTGTAAGACTTAAGCTATAATATTTAATTATTAGGGAGAGGAAAAAAGGTCGTTGGAAAGTGGCAGGAGGAGTCGGAGAATTTAAGGATGAGAATAAAATTGTAATAAGAATAAAAGATTATATATATACACTACAACTTGTATTTATAACGCGCCTTAATAAAACAATGTCTTACTCAAAGGACGCGTTACGATATAATACTTAGTTATAGTACTGAGAGAATAAATGAGTCTTAAGTTTTAATTTAAAATTGATATACATATATATGTGATGATGGTGATGATGATGATGATGATGATGGAGAATGTCAAGATGAGAAAGATTATATACATATATATATATATGAAGATGATGATGGTGATGATGATGATGATGATGATGATGATGATGATGATGATGATGATGATGATGATGATGAGTTTTCTGCCCGAAAGGCAGGTTCATTGGCTTTATGCCACCCGGGGATGAGATCAGTGAGGTGGTTTCCCGTTGCCTTCCTCACAGACAATTGTGGGTGAGCAACATGTCCAAGGTCGCTACTCAGTGGCTTGAGGCAGATTCGAACCCACGACCCTCCGACTACGAGGAACCGATCATACCACTACACCACCACGTCTCACTCGTGCGTGTGCGTGCGTGCGTGCGTGCGTGTGTGTGTGTGTGTGTGTGTGTGTGTGTGTGCGTGTGTGTGTGTGTGTGTGAACTCAGCTGCACTGATAAAATTGATGTCTAGTAAACACAGACAGCACTGGTGTGGTTACATCGCACCCATGTATACGCATACATTCTTCTTCATTTCGTGCGAAGCCATTCGCAAGCGTCATTTCGTGTGGAATAAAGACCCAAAAGACAGCCATTCGGACAGACCACTGCACTGAGCCACAGCTGCGCAAAGGATCGGTGACTTGACCCCATTTGACGATGTTGTGTGGCCAGCCGCCCTGACCCGTCCCAAATAGGTTTAGTGCAGACGACAGTCGTCGAGGCAAGTCGACGCCCGGAGGACAGACAGACGGTTCGGCGATGGGGAGTTCACATTCGCTGCTCCCCATTCGTCACCCAATGCCGATGTAACTGTCATGTCTCCAACGAAATTGGTCGTCGCGAGGACAGAAGTGCTAGTGGGTGCAATGTGATCTCGTCTTAATCGTAATCGTAAGCTCGAGAGCAGAGTCCAACGCCGGAAAATTTACTGCAGGGTCCAACGAAAGCTGAGTCGCCGGAACCAACCAGCTTATTCACTGGCGCTCAGTCAAAACAAAATCGATAGGCAGGAAGGGTTCGGTTTCAGGTCAAGATCCAAGAGTCTGGCAGGCAGACAGTCAGACGGCTACGGTGAATAGTGTTTGGAACTGAAAGGGGAAAGTGAGATAAGGGGAAGTGGAAGATATGAATTGTAAAAGAGGAATGCTATAAGACATGAATGACGTCGCTTACCGCCAGACAGTTTTGTCTAGTCATTACACGATGCCACATTACAAATGCTCTGTCTTTGTGCCGAAACTGTTTCAGTACAAACTTTAAGGTTATTACATTTGTATTTCCTTTTTCTATTTTCGGGTCAATCAATAATTTTTTTTCAATATCTCATTTTTGACTTTCGTAGGCCCCTATAAAGTTTTGTAGGCCCTAGGCACAGTCCCTACTGTGCCTAATGGATAAGACGGCCCTGCTTTCGCCTGTATTTGCGCAGCTTATGACAACTTTATTTGCTAATGCGTTTGTTTTGCAGCCGTCATTTCGTTAAATTTGCACAACTGTAAATTCGTTACTTTTATTGATGAATCGCATACAAGGAAGCTCCTGCATTGTTATGATAGATATGCAGAGAATACAGAAGCGCTATATAAGTGTAAGTCCGTAACTTTCACGCAATCGGCGTAGATCAAATAGTTGGTCCGTTGATGCGGTTCGTAGGCTAATAAGTTTGTCAGAAATTACTGGGCTATCGAACAGCAGATAAAGATGATCTATTGTCTAAAACGCCTCGACGGTGTGCAATTTTTCTCGTGTGGCGGGCACAATGAATGCAATCGGTTACTGGAGTGAATGACAATGTAAATGCAAATCTACACGGTTTCATACAGCGACCTTATGACCTCGACCCTGCTCATTCTGCAATGAACTGATAGGGTGAGATCCTTCACCACCCCTGACCGTTTGAATGGGCGCCTCGCCATTTAAGGTCCCCGTGTATGGACCGTGTGATAACCCGAGATTCAAATCTCTGAAATAATAGCCGATATCGGTATGCGAACTGGGGTCCTCACGCTCAGAGGCTCCTTGACGTACGCTTTAACCAATGTAGCTAACTAGGCCAGTTGAGATACCACGGCGACGATTGTGACGTCAATATGTGTCGGGCCAAGTGACGTACGCTTTAACCAGTGTAGCTAACTAGGCCAGTTGAGATACCATGGCGACAATTGTGATGTCAATATGTGTCGACCAAGTGAGGCGCTTTGACGTATGCTTTAACCAGTATAGCTAACTAGGCCAGTTGAGATACCATGGCGACGATTGTGACGTCAATATGTGTCGACCAAGTGAGGCGCTTTGACGTATGCTTTAACCAGTGTAGCTAACTAGGCCAGTTGAGATACCATGGCGACGATTGTGACGTCAATATGTGTCGACCAAGTGAGGCGCTTTGGCATACGCTTTAACCAGTGTAGCTAACCAGACCAGCAATGACATCACAGCAGAGCTGGCATAGATGGGCGTCATGGTGATTCATAAATTTCGGGTAAATTTTATAGCTCCTTTTTTCAGTTCGTCAGCTTGTTGGGATAGAATCTTTCCAACGGTTTCGTGCGGTACATACGTATCGACGTTGGTGGAAGACGCATTTGGCGTGTCTTAAAAGTCAACACGTGATTTACTGCGGGCAATTAGACCTATACAACCCTAGGACCTTAAATGGCTTGGCGCCCATTCAAACGGGCAGCGGTACCGAAGGATTTCGCCCGATCAATTGATTGCAAAGTGAGCAGGGTCGAGGTCATAAGGTCGCAGTATAAAACTGTGCACATTTACATTTACGTTTTAGAAAACTCTGGTTTGGGACCTTGTACAAACAGGTGCTGGGCGAATGGCCGCAGAAGAAAATTCAGGGGCAAGTTTTCACCAGCGGGGAGCATTGTACAGCAATTTTAGCGTTCAGTATATTTCAGAAATTCCCTGTAATTTGTCTGTTGGCGAAATTGCTTCGAAAAACTTTATAGCATAATTTATGAATTTTATGTGGCATTTCTGCTTGGTATTTTAAAGTTTGTCGTGAATATATTGCTTTTCTAAAACCATACCCCTGCCACGGAAGCCAACAGAGAGAGAGAGAGAGAGAGAGAGAGAGAGAGAGAGAGAGAGAGAGAGAGAGAGAGAGAGAGAGAGAGAGAGAGAGTGTGTGTGTGTGTGTGACTGAATGACTGAGTTACTGAGTGAGAAGTGAGTGAGTGAGTGAGTGAGTGAAAGACAGAGATATATATTACTCATAGTTCTTGATAAAAACCAAGTGTTCGCCAACAACTTATCCGAGCCGTTAGAACGGAGTTCACTCAGCATGTTAGAACCCGCAATCGTTGGATTGCTGACCTAGAGTGCTACCGAATATACCACCGGAAATTGTAAGACGACATGTAGCAGCTGGTCACCATGCGTGTAAGTGGTACACGAGTGTAATGAGATAAATCAATCATTTATATAGCGCCGCTTGAAGGAAATCCTCCATCATGGTCGCCTCCCAAGGAAAGGAAGCTGCTAGATGCTGGTCTTTGTCATCGTCACACGACCAGCATCAGCAGCAACAGATGAAGCTGAAAATGTAGATGGAGATGCTGTCATCTGGATTCCTGTCGACATCTGTGGCGGATGTTAGAATGCTCAGCATCGCGTGAGATGTTTGTCGCAAGCCAATCCCACGATACACTCTTCTTCCGTCTCCACTCCCTACATCTCCCAGCAGAAACATTTTCTCCGCAGTAGCAGGCAGTTCGATGACAGTTTAAGAGCATCCTGTTCTGCTCTCTATCTCAGTCTCTGTCTCTGTCTCTGTCTCTCTCTGTCTCTCTCTCTCTCTCTGTCTCTTTCTCTCTCTCTCACACACTCTCTCACTCACTCTCTTCTTTCTCTCTCTCCCTTTCTTTCTTTCTTTCTCTCTCTCTCTCTTTCTTTCTCTCTCTCTCTTTCTCTCTCTCACACAAACTCACACTCTCTCTAACTCACTCACTCTCCTCTTTCTCTCTCTCCCTTTCTTTCTTTCTTTTTTTTCTCTCTCTCTCTTTCTTTCTCTCTCTCTCTCTTTCTTTCTCTCACGCACCCACACACTCACACTCTCTCTAACTCACTCTCTTCTTTCTCTCTCTCCTTTTCTTTCTTTCTTTCTTTCTCTCTCTCTTTCTTTCTCTCTCTCTCTCTCTCTTTCTCTCACACACACACACTCACACTCTCTCTGACTCACTCACTCTCTTCTTTCTCTCTCTCCCTTTCTTTCTTTCTTTCTTTCTCTCTCTCTTTCTTTCTCTCTCTCTCTCTCTCTCTTTCTCTCACACACACACACTCACACTCTCTCTGACTCACTCACTCTCTTCTTTCTCTCTCTCCCTTTCTTTCTTTCTTTCTTTCTCTCTCTCTCTTTCTTTCTCTCTCTCTCTCTTTCTTTCTCTCACACACACTCACACTCTCTCTAACTCACTCTCTTCTTTCTCTCTCTCCCTTTCTTTCTCTCTCTCTCTCTTTCTCTCTCTCCTTTCTCTCTCCTTTCTCTCTTTAATTCTTTCTCTCTCTCTGTCTCTTTTTTCTTTCTGTCTGTCTGTCTGTATCTCTTACTGTCTCACTCATTCACTCACTCGCTCATTCTGTCCGTCCGTCCGTCTGTCTGTCTATCTGTCGTCTTGTCTCTCTCCATCTATCTCTGCTTGTGCTCCTCTTTTCCTGTGTCTTTCTATCTGTCTTCTCTCTGCTGCTGTTTCTGGAATTCCTTATCAGATGATATTACAAATGCAAATAGATTTCATGTTTTCAAAAGTAAATTAGGAAGTCGTTGCTGTCGAGATACTGCATCGCTGGCGATTAACGAATGCTTGATGCATCTCCATTTGATTACCCCTTCTCGCTCTCTATTTAATTTCGCCATTTTCTTGCTTATTAGTCGTGCTGTAATTACCACTGCCGTGATAATTAAATTATTCTTGCTATTATCATTTATTTTGCTGCCATTATTGTTGTTGTTGTTATTATTATTGTTAATGGTATAATAATAATAATAATAATAATAATAGTAATAATAATAATAACTATTATAATAAAGATCGTCTGATTGTTCGTATATCCGGCACTTCACATAGGTGTTCAGATTATTATTATTATTATCATTATTATTATCATTAACATTGTCATTATCATTATCAATATCATTATTATTATTATTACTACTACTACTACTACTACTACTACTATTATTATTATTATTATAATTATCATCATCATTATTGTTGTTGTTGTTATCATTAATAAGAAGTTAGTTAAGAAACATAAGCAAAAAATTGCTTTTAACTAGAAATAGGGGCCAAGTCTTGTAAAAGCTTCTAGCTTTTTATAAAGGCTTCTGTTGCGCGGTACTTGTGAGCTTGTAAATGCTGTTATAGTGTTTTCCAATAAAACAATAAAACATTGTTTAATTATCTTATGTTACACCAGCGATGATTAGCGACGCCGTCCTCCTTTATCCAGGCTTGCGACTGGCACTCCCAGACGAAAGGCAGTGGTGTAGTTTCTTTCATAGGTCTAGTCGATCGTGAGCGGAAACAAAGATGGGTGGAATGTTGTTGTCGGGATTTGGACGAAGAGCTTCGTTCATTAGGAACGACGGCTGAAATGCAGAGACAAGCGATGAAGAAATCGATGGAGACAACGCCCTCAAAAGCGGAAGCAACGCAGACAGAAGAACAGACGGACCGACAGAGCTACGGCAGAGAAAGACACAAGCTGACACACAGACAAAGACGAAGACATAGGCAAAGAAACGTTCATTTGCGTTGCGTCAAATTGTTTGGCATTAAATCGCATTGCGCTGTATTCATTAATGCATATAAATGCGTTGCATTAAGTTGTATTAAAGTGTCCCTTATTCCACAAGTGAGACGTAGGGGAGGCGCTCAATTCCTTTTCTTAGGCCCTTGAGCCGGCAGTGGATGAATCCCAGGGTCCTGGACACGGGGTCAGCGCATCGCAGGACTTGCCGTTTACTTCCCAGCTTACCAAATTACACTGCTTGGTGACAGAGGCACAGCGTGCGCAAGCAACTTGCCCAGGGTCGTTACACGGAGTCGAACCCGCAACCGCACGATCATTGACCAAACGCGTTACCAACAGACCGCACGCAGGCCATCGTACTATATTGTGTTAAACAACATCGCGTTAAGTATCATCGCATTGCAATAAAATGTTTTGCATGAATTGCATCCCCCTATTTCCCTCCCTCTCTCCTTTCCTCCTTCTTCTCCCTCCCTCAATCCCTCTCTCCTTCCATCCCTCTCTCCATCACTCCATCCGTTTCTCCCTGTCTCGTCCCTGCTGCCGTATGAGGCATGCGTCCATAGAGAGAGCTTGTGTACATGATTGCAATGTCTTAGTAACAATCGCCAGATCCAATCCACAGATCACCGAAGAAGTTTTCCATCCGACCAATTTGCCCCCACGGACAACGAATCACCCCACAGGGTAATTTAATTGCGGGACAATTTTCTTAGTTTTGCGCGGGATATGATGGAGGGGCGCTATAGAAATGCTCTGAATAATTGAATGAAAGAACGAAAGAGTATGTTTTGTGTTATGTTTCCATGATAACAAAGTAACGCATCGATTTCGCGTGGATCTTGAAACCCTGTAGAGAATCTCCGGAGAACGATATCTCATTGCAAATGACGAAATGCATTTTAGAACAATTTATTGTTCTGCGTATCTTATTATTATTATTATTATTATTATTATTATTATTATTATTATTATTATTATTATTATTATTGCTATTATTATTATTATTATTATTATTATTATTATTATTATTATTATGTAATTTATTATGCAATTCATTATTATTATGTAATTATAATTATGTATTTTATTATGTCATTATATTATTATGTAATTTATTATGTAATTTATTATTATTTAGTTAATATACAATTTACTTAACATTTTATATAACTTATGTAATTTATTGTTCTACGTATGGGACAGAGTGGCCTACAGGTAAAGCGTTTGGTCAATAATCATGAAGTTGCAGGTCCGTCCAACCATCCATCCATCCATTAATCCTTCCTTCCTTCCATCCTTCCAAATATCGCACTGTCCGTCTGTCTGCCCGTCCTCCGTGCGTACGTAAAAACACATGGGTACATACATACATTTATAAATACCATACCATACATACATACTTACATACATACATACATACATACATTCACACACATACATACATACATACATGCATACATGCATACATACCATACATACATACATACATCATACATACATACACACAGATACATATGCACACACATAAATGGGAGTGGCAAAATGCATAAACACGAAAACATCCGCGACTTGATTTTCTCTCTTGTGACAAGCGCTCCAGCTGTTTGTTGATTCAAGATTCGTAAACGGGCGAAATAAAACTTTATTACAGATTACAATACTTTACAGCCGCAAGCGGAGACGCTGAGGCCACGAGGGAAATTGACAGAGGAAACAGATCTTGCAAATGCAAAGCAAGCAGAGGGATTCAGACATGCACTGAGGTCGGCTGGCAATTAGCGCTGGGTCTAAATCATATATATATATATATATTCATACATAACTTATATATAGACATAAGTATAAAGATAGACAAACATAGACATGTATACTGTACAAACAGGCAAGAAGGCAAACATACTAGCAGAGAAGTATGTTTCGTTCATTCATTCATTCATACATATATATATATAATACATAAATACATTTATACCTATTGCATACATATATAAGCATACATACGCACATACATAAATACATATATGCATACATACATACATATATACATACATAGATACATACATACATGCATACATACATACATGCATACATACATACATACATGCATGCATACATACATACATACATACATACATACATACATGTATACATACTTACATATATGATGATGAGTCCTGTGCCCGAAGGCAGGTTCATTGGCTTTAAGCGACCCGGTCCAAGATCGCTACGCAGTGGCTTGAGGCAGATTCGAACCCGCGACTCTCCTGTTACGAGGCACAGACCATACCACTACACCACCGCATCCCAATACATATACATACATACATTTTTATATATATACACACATACATACATATATTCATAGATACATTAATTCATTCGTGCATTCATTCAAAATTTCGTTATTTCTTTCATTAATCCATCCGTCCATCAATCCATCCATCCATCCATCCATTTATCCATCCATCCCTTCGTTCGTTCGTTCTTTCGTTCGTTTTTCGTTCATTTTTTATACAGTGAGTTTATAAACGCAACGTTACGGAAAACGTCAGTAAATGTAAATGTACACGTTTTCTATAGCGACCATATGGCCTTGACCCTGTTCATTTTTCAATGCAATAATCGCGTGAGCTCCTTCACCACCGCTGCCCGTTTGTAAGGGCGCCACGTCTTTTGTTTTAGTATTCAGTGTTTACCGACATCTTGTGGCTGCTAGGGCCATTGACGTCAACCTTCGCGTATTGCTGAAATATATTTGTTCGTTATTCGGCGATTGAACGAAATTGAAGACTTTACAGCGTCGATTTAAAGGTGTCTAAGCGCAACCTAATATTTGTAAAATGTAAATGTAAATGTACATGCTTTTCTACAGCGACAGTATGGCCTCGACCCTGCTCATTTTTCAATGAATTAATCGGGTGAGATCCTTCACCACCGCTGTCCGTTTGAATGGGCGCCATACCATTTAAGGTCCCCATGTACGGACCATTAAAAACGCAGTGTTTCTGTTCTTAGTGGTCTGTTACGATAAAACGCAATAACTACATCGACCCGAATAAAGTTAACGGTCGGTGGGCGGATTGACTGAGGCTCTCGTTTGACGACATTGAACCGCAGCGTTGCCGGTTCATTTCCTTTTCATGAACCTTTTATTGTGTTCCAAATCCTCCTTCATGGTCCACAGGAGTATATTGCTCAACCCCGTCTTTGCAAGGAGTTATCCGCACAAAAAACACACCTGTTTTTAAGCGCAAGTGGAAGACATATATTATATAGGCTTCGCGAAAGCTATAGATGGATTGAATATTAAGCAGCCTGCATACCTGATGTAAGGTCGACGTTAACGCGCTGGCAGACGTAGGATGTCGTTAAAGTTAAACACTGGATACTGGTACTAGATGTGGTATTATTGTGATTTCTAAGGTAGCCACAGCGTTGAAAAAGTATAATGCTTTCTTGGATATTC
>OZ029923.1:4287728-4307728 GCA_964023275.1 Norana najaformis | reverse complement strand
AAAATACTTAACTTTGGCCAACCACAATACTTAAAATCAGCCCTCATTGTTCAGACTTATTGTTATTCAACCAGGTCATCTGACTGGTGATACTTAAGACTGAAACGGTTCTCGGGGAACGAGGTGCTTTTCGGTGGCTAGATCTAGACTTTGGAATTCTCTTTCTGTATCCGTCTGTTCTGCTCAAACGCTTCTATCATTTCGTTCTCAGTTTAAGACTTACAGTTTAAAATTGCTTATCTCCCTAAGTCCGCCTTTCTGTCTTATTATGTATTACTGCTATTTAATTTATTATTTATTTTATAGCTTATTTTCATTATTATGGAATTATTATGTATTTTATCAATTAATTTAACTTTTTATGCAATTTTTATGTAATTTAAGTAAATTGTAATTTATGTAACTATATATAACTTATTAATAGTCTCCTGGATATCGACTTGACTGTGTCTTGATTTTGGTGCGCCATCGGTTGATGCCTTATGTATTAGACACTTGCGCCAGAGAAGTTATTAATTCATAATTAATAATAATTGTAATTGTAATTGTAATCTGACATTTATAAAGCGCCACTTCAAGAATAGACTCATCAGAAGCGCTCCCGACCCGAACCAGTGAGACCACTGGCAAATAATACAGACTTCAGGCGCTTGCGAAACTGCGGAAGAGACAAACTGAGGAATACTGAGCTCTCGGGAAAGGCGATTCCAGCTATTGGGTCCAACATAGGCAAAGCTTCTAGACTGCGCTGTAGCAGTGCGCATACGAGGGACAGTCAGAAGTCCAAGGGAGGCCGACCGGAGAGTGCTACGGCCTGGAACCAAGGAGACCGAAATGCTGAAGTCCCTAAGATATGATGGAGCAGAGCCAACAAGACAATTACGCATAAGCGTTAGGGTCTTGAACTGGATACGCTGCTGAATGGGAAGCCAATGTAGAATGTCCCGTATAAAGGAAGTTATATGGCCATACCTGGGGACGCCTCCAATAAGACGGGCAGAAGCATTGAGAACAGATTGAATTACCCTGCACATTGTTCCTTCCCCACTGCTGTCAACGACGAAATTCACCCTACCCTCATATACATATGGTTCCCCCCTCTTTGCAGATCAGGAGACGACAACTTTCTGCTCTAGAAACGCCTCTGCGTGACACAAACAGTGGCGGATCGAGGATTGCTTGCGTGTGGGAAGGGCATTTGCCGAGGGGCGCCACATTCTGGCAGACCACCATGCACGGGTCTGGTCTGAGGGGCGCCCGTGTGGTGCGAGATCGAATCCAGGACGAAAACAGTTCCGAAAAGTATTATGATAAGTTCACGTGACTGATGACGTCACATGAAAAGCATTGTGATTGGTTCACGTGATCGATGACATCATGTAGCAGTTTTCTGCCGCTTCGTTTGTCAAAATAATAATTTGTCTTATTTACGACCGCATAAGTACAGACTGTTTGAGTGAATGTTTGGGCTTCTATTTTCCATCTACTTAAATACTGTTTTGCATTAAGTTTTGCTATCAAGACAACAGAAACCTTTAAAATTCGCTTCAATATGTCGCGCCTTGAAAACAAAAGTGGGCGGAGAAACGTTTCCGCATCGGAACCGATCGAGCACTTCAAAGGTATATAATCCAGAGGGGCAAAGGAACCACTCCCTCCCGCCTGCTAAATCCCCTACTGGACACAAACCCGTCACCATTCACTCCCTTCCCTCCGTTGACTGGTGCTTTTCCTTCCCCCGTAAAGCCTACGGATTGGACACGTCTTATGTGTAGAAGAAAGTCTTTCTTTGATGTGCCGCGATTGGACGGCGCGGCACATCAAAGGCCGATTTTCTTTTTCTCGTCGGCTCCTTTCATCTTAGCCGCCGCCGGAAAGGAATCCTATTCATCGGTTCTTTGTTCTTGTTGCTCAGTTCACGTTTAGGGTCATTTCACTACGTAAGGGAGAAATCAGCCTATGCCAGGTGTGTGGTCTTGTGTACACCGTCACATCCAGGCCTACTTACATCCATGTGCATAAGCACTGTTGCATGGACACATGTCACCTTCAGACCCAACCAATCTTCCCTTACACAAGAGCCTCACAATACATATGCATATACATATGCATATACATATGCATATGCATATACATATGCATATACATATACACATACATATACACATGCACATACATATATATAGATATAGATATACATATACATTTACATATACATACACATATATACATTTACATATACACATACATATATACGTATACATATACAAGACTGATTATTATTCAGTCCGTCTATCACATGTCTAGTATTATTAATATCATATTTACTTAGATGCTACATAAAATATATTGTACGTCATACAAAATTACATCTATGTAAGATAACATACATACATGAATGTTACAATTACGTTTTCGTATTGTCATGATTTCTACAGAAGAACATTAAGACTGCTTCAGGCTTCTTTCCTTGACTAATTATGTTCCAATCAATTTCTTCCAGGTAAGAGGACGTCTTGATTAGTTCAGGTAGGTGCGGTCAGGTGTTTGATTAGAAGCAAACAGGTGGGCAGATGTTTATACAGCTTATCGTGTGAAACACGTGACCGCACTTACCTGAATTTTATGTAATGGAAAACGGGAATTTTATAGCACTTCTACATTGTCTCAAATGGGCTTATTAATATTATTATTATTATTACATTTATTATTATTATTATTACTATTACTATTACTACTACTACTACCACTACTACCACTACCACTACCACCACTACTACTTCTACTGCTACTACTACTACTATTATTATTATTATTGTTATTATTAGAAGTGGTAGTGGTAGTAGTAATGGTAGTAGTAGTAACAGTATGATAATCATCATCGTCGTCGTTGTCATCATCATCATTTTCATCATATCGTCATCATCATCATCGTTATTATCGTACAAGTAAATAAATTATTTAAGGGAAGCACTGACTGATGAATGAAGGGACCTATGTTTTATGCATGATAATCACTGCGAGATAATCAGTAGATTCCCCCAACCTAAACATCGACTGCTGCATATCCCCCCCGTCTCACAGAGTTAGACGCCCCTGTAGATTCTCTTCTTCTTTTCATTGTTCTCACCTCCTCCTCCTCTTTTTCCTCCTCCTCTTCCTCCTCCTTCTCCTCCTCTTCCTTCTCCTCCTCCTCTGTCTTGTAATTGTAATTGTAATCTGACATTTATAAATCGCCACTTCAAGAATAGACTCATCAGAAGCGCTCCCGACCCGAACCAGTGAGACCACTGGCAAATAATACAGACTTCAGGCGCTTGCGAAACTGCGGAAGAGACAAACTGAGGAATACTAGCCGGAGCTCTCGGGAAAGGCGATTCCAGCTATTCCCCTTCTCTTCCTCCTTCTCCTCCTCCTCCTCTTCCTCCTCTTCCTTCTTCTCCTCTTCCTCTTCCTCTTACTCCTCTTCCTCCTCTTCGTCTTTGTTCTGCTTGTTTTCCTTCGTGTATGAATGTCTTCTGTTATATGCTGCATGTCATATCCAGATATCTTTCTCCTGGAATTAATTTTGATGGCGTCTGTTAATATTTGGTTTGTGGAGACCACTGGCTAAGATAACTCCGTTACTGCCATTTAGTCGGGTAGTGCCAGTCCCAAGCCTGGATAAAGGAGGAGGGCGACGTCAACGGCCGTTGATGCCATAAGATGTCGTCAAACATTGGAACTACAACTTACTGAGGTCTAAGCCAGTGTCTCCTGCTGGGATACTGCGGCAGACCAAAGCAGCCCATCAACTGGGAGGAGATATCTTTCTCATCTATCGCTGACAGACATCAGATGCAAAAACGATTCGGCGTTAACAGTCGTTCAGCTATGACGGATGGAGTGTAAATTCAAAACGAGGCTCTCCACTCATTTTTTGATTTTATTCGCTGTTTGGGCATCGTAAAATATCCTAAAAGTAATCTCTGGTAATTTGGGTTTGTAGCATGTACTAAGAGTATTAATCTCTGGTGGGATGAGACACTGGTGTTGATGGAAAGCTCATAGATACCTCGCAGTGCTTCTGACTGACTGGAGCCTTTGGAAAACTACCGTTCTGTTATGTTGCGCTCACGAGACACATTTTTCTTCTTTTCGAACGAATTAAATATTCATGTTGTTTTTCTTTCCTTGCTTATTTTATTTCTTCCCTTCTTTGGTGTTTCTTTTCTCTCTGCTGTCTGTCTGTCTGCTTGTCTGCGTCTGTCTGTCTGTCTGCCTGTCTGTCTGTCTGTCTATCACTCTACTTCCATCGAAATATCCAGTCTCTCTAATTCTCTCTATTTCAACTGTCTCTCTTATTCTCTCTCTGTCTCTGTCTCCGTCTTTGTCTCTCTATTCCTGTGTCTGTCTCTCTGTGCATACTACCTTATGCAGTGACAACGCCTCCACAACAGGATCCACCTTCTGCATCAAGTATTCACAGACGATATAAATATCACGAACATATATTGTGGCGACACCTGTCGTACTAAACCGACCTTCAGCGGTTTCCTATCGACATCAAACAACGGATCCATGACACGTTGCCATGGCAGTGGATGACCCTAACTGCCAATCTGGTTGATTAAGATTATAATTCAATCCACCTCAGAGACTGCTGGCACGGAACAACTATCTATTCCACCCTGCGAATGCAATTTAGCACAAATAGGCGCTTCATAATTCCGCAAATAACCCAAGCCACTTAGGCAAGAGATTGAGGCTAGGGTAATAGCAATTACTGAATCGGAAAATAACAACGCTGAGTAAGAATCAATACGCAAATGCCACTGTTTTACACACGTAGATAACAGCCAACGCTAAGAAGACTAAATAAGTGGACCAATCGTATAGTAACCAATGCGATTGTCGTCTTTGCGTAAATTAATTGGAAAGTATCACGAAAACAAAGAATGTGCCTAATATTACGCACGCACGTGAGCACACAAACACACAAACACACGCAAAGACACACACATCAACAGAATAAGACAGAAACTAGTGGCGAAATAAATTCGCCATGTAGCAAAGACTACATTCGAGGTTCTTAACGGCGCTTAGTTAATATTCAGATACATACATACATACATAAATACTTACATGCATACATACATACATACATACATACATACATACACACACATACATACATATATACATACATACACACATACATACATACATACATACACACATGCATACATACATACATACATAAATACATACACACACATACATACATATATACATACATACATACATACATACATACACACATGCATACATACATACATACACAAATACATACATACATACATATATACATACATACATACATACACACATGCATACATACAAACATATGTACATACAAACACTCATGCATGCATACATACATACATACATACATACATACATTCATACACACATACATGCATACATACATACATACATTCATACACACATACATGCATACATACACACATACATACATACTTGCATACATTCATACACACATACATGCACACATACATACATACATTCTTGCATACATACATACATACGTACATTCATACACACATACATGCATACATACATACTTGCATACACACATACATGCATACATACATACATGCATACATACATACTCACGAACGTCATAAGGACATGATGGCTATTTACTTTGTCGGGCACACAGTGTCTCATCGGTCGCCAGTCTCTCAAAGAAAAACGTCAGTTGGTGGCCCAAAACTCGTCTTCAGTCTGGCCTTGAGTAATTGGTTCACTTTATGCTGCGCCAGTTGATGGGAATGAGATCTGCGATGATAAAGGAAGACGCTGTACAACGATGTCAGACTCAATTAGGGGACTCCTCCGGGAGTATCTCTGTTTCCCCTCGTGCCTGTTAGTCTGTTTGTCGCTCTGTATCTCTCGCTGTCTCCGGCTCTTGGCTCAAAAGGAAGATCGTCAGGAAAAGCATACTTTTTAATTTATTACAGTGTATTCAGGCTGCGATGGGGATTCAAAACTATACAATACGTTATAATACAATACAATTGGATACAATAAAATACAATACAATACTATACATTATATCAAAATACAAATCAGTACAATACAACACAATACATTAAGTACAATACATTACAATACAGTACATCATAATACAATACATTATAATACAATACATGTAATACAATACAATGTAATACAATACAACAAAATACAAATCAATACAATACAACACAATACATCAAGTACATTACAATACAATACATTTAATACAATACATTATAATACAATGCAGTACAATACAGTAAAATACAATTCAATACAATGCAATACATTAAGTACATTACAATAAATAAAATACAATAAAATACAATGCAATACAATACAATAGAATTCAATGCGGAACAGTTTAGTGACATACAATATGTCTCCAACAACGTGATGCCCTCTTGCAATAGCGTGTAGCTGAATGCATCAGTGGCTCTGAGGTTTCGAACCCCGTCATTGAAACTAGACCGGTGCAGAGCGCATCCACCAAACGTTTCAGCTTCATTACAGAACTAAGTCATACAGAAATCTGTGTATGCATGTGTGCATGTATGTACATACGCATGTGTATATGTTTCTATGTATGTATGGGTGTATGTATGCATGTATGTATGTATGTATGTATGCATGTATGTATGTGTGTTTTCTATGTATGTATGTATGTATGTATGTATGTATGCATGTATATACGCATGATGATTATGATGATGATGATGATGATGATGATGATGATGATGAAGTTGTTGTTGTTGATGATGATGATGATGATGATGATGACGATGGTGGTGGTGGTGGTGGTGATGATGATGACCACGACTACGACGACGACAATGATGATGACGATGACAATGACGATGACGATGACGAAGATGATGATGATAAGACAATTTATATAGCTCCGTAATACAGCCGAGGCGGAAGAAATGGCATGAATCCAGGCCTTTGTCCATCAATGAAGGTAACGTAAGGCAAACCGACTTGAGCCGTGAAATTGCGAGAGCTTGACGTTCTCCGGAAGAACCCTCCTCCTCGCTGCTGGTCGAACAATCCCGCTTGAGAGCTTTTGCCAACCACGTTGATGGATTCATTATTCTGTCTGCGTATACAGGCTTTACTATGTCACGACGTCCAGAAAGAAGGGTCATCTGTCATCCACGATTAATTCCTGACTCTACTTTCTGCCCATAAAAATTTCCCGACCTTGATTGGACAGCTAAAAACCATTCTTTCACGCCTGTCCACCATCATGTAGGTATATCCAGCTTTAAATATATTTATCCAGCATGAGGTATGTCTATTTAGCATGAGGTATGTCTATTTAGCATGAGGTATGTCTATCCAGCATTAAATATATTTATCCAGCATGAGGTATGTCTATTTAGCATGAGGTATGTCTATCCAGCATTAAATATATTTATCCAGCATGAGGTATGTCTATCCAGCATGAGGTATGTCTATCCAGCATGAGGTATGTCTATCCGACATTGAATATATCTATCCAGCATAATATATATATATATATATATATATATATATATATATATATATATATATATATATATATATAGAGAGAGAGAGAGAGAGAGAGAGAGAGAGAATCAAACATATCTATCCAGCATCATATTGCAATGGTAATAAGAAATTTGCATAAAAAATGGCCGTCGACATGCGTAGACCAGACAAATGTGTCGCTACAGCATCAAAAATGTCTACCCACCACCCTCCACTCCAGCTATCTCCTCTTCGCACCCCTTAACCCATCATGTCAGTCTAGCTTTACATCTCGGTATAAAATACACAGGACTGAAAGTCAATCAGCACAACACGTAAATATACTAAAAGTGCATACATAGATGAGTTCAAAACTCATGATTTACATCTATATATATACGTATGTGTACATGTTTATGTATATGCAAATGTATTTGTATGTCTATATGCAGACATTAACATATGTACGCAGAATGTATATACATATGTATATGTATGTATAGATGTATATGTATGTGTCTATGTATGTATATGTGTATGCATATATTTATGTGCATATGCATACGTATATGTACATGAATATGTATATGTATTTTGTGTATATGTATGTGCAAATGTAAATGTATGTGTACATGTATATGCATGTGTATGTGTATGTGTATGTGTATATATATATATGTATAATTGTAAATGTATATGTTTATGTATATGTACATGAACGTTAGTCTATTCAAATTTTGTGTATATGTATATGTATGTTCATGTTCATGCATATATGTCTGTGTATATGTATGTGTATGTATATATATATTCATCATATGTATATGTATATGTACGTATATATATAATTGTGTTTCTGATGTATACATAATATAGTTTCTGATTGTTGCAATTGTCTTCTCTCGTTGCGTCGAATGCAATTCCGGATCGCTTGGAATCAACCGTCCGTCGCAAGTCCTAACAAATGAGGGTCGGAGGATGTAGGTTCCATCGTAGGATGCTGCTGCTGCTGATAAGCTAGCCCAGATGATGATGCTCAGGAACGACATACGGGTGCATGGATGGACCGTAGGAAGGATATGGGGAAAGCTGGACGGATAAATGATTGGATGGATGGATGGATGGATGGATGGATGGATGCATGGATAAATGGGTGGATGGATGGATGTGATATAGAGCGATGGATGGATGGGTGGGTGGATAGATGGATGGATTGGTGGATGGATGGATGGATGGATAAATGGGTGGATGGATGGATGTGTGGGTGGGTGAGTGGATGGATGGATGGATGGATGGATGGATAAATGGGTGGATGGATGGATGTGTGGGTGGGTGAGTGGATGGATGGATGGATGGATGGCCAGTTGGGTGGGTAGTTGGGTGGGTGAATCGATCGATCGATTGATCGATCTATTACAAACTTTCCCGACCCGACCCACAATTCAAAAATGAATTCTAACCTGACCCAGTCCGACCCATTCATTTACAACAGGTCAATAACGAAAATAAAATTGATGTTTCTGCTAATTTACTTTATATATTACTATAATAAAAATTGATTTTTAAAAGCTAAATGAAAAGAGCTACGTTGAAAACAGTTTTATTTTAATGAAGAAAACTGCGTGCAGACTCGCTGCAAATAAAAATCACGTCAGTTTACTCATAACACAGCCACCTTGACCAGACCCGACCTGACCCATCAAATTTTCCGGAAATTCTGACCCGATCCGACCCGACCTGAACTGTGGAACCACCCGACCATGGCTTGTATACGAATGAGTGAGTGACTGTTGTTGGCTTCTGTGTTGCTCTTGAGCGTTGGAGCCGATCGAGTAAGTATGTACGTGTTCGTGTTCGTCGTCCTTCGAGAATCGCGGTGGCCGAGGAACTCGTAAAACGTTTGAGTTCGGCGTCTATTCGACAGGGGGCAGTACGTCAATGTTTTCGCATGGACGATCTACAGATGGCAGAAGCATGCGAGGGAAATCAACCGCGATTTATAAAGACACTTACGATGCCATTGGTTCTCTGTACGAAATTCCATCATCGTTGCAGAAGGCAGGGCAGAGATAAGCAACTGAGAAATGGGCTAATGTGACAATCTTGCAGACGAAGAGACAAATAGACAGACAGGCAGACAGACAGGCAGACAGACAGACAGACAGACAGACATACAGACAGAATGAACGGACGGACAGACGGAATGACTGGCTGACTGACTGACTGACTGACTGACTGACTGACTGACTGACTGACTGACGGATGGACGGACAACAGACGGACAGATAGACAAGACAGACAGACAGATAGACAAGACAGACAGACAGACAGACAGACAGACAGACAGATACAGACACATAGACACACACAAACACAGACACACAGACCCACACAGACTCACTTCCTTGGTTGCTTACTTATTTACTTACTGATAGATAGTCGAACGCAGATAAATAGTGCCTGCTAAAACCAGATGTTGATTTCATTAAACACTCATTTACATAAAAACTATCAGATAATGTGCGGCAGTCCCAGTGGCCTGCGGCCAGACAATTAGTGTTGAAGTTTTTGGCTTCAGTCGGCTACACCGTAGTGTGATCCGTTACCAGATAATTCTGAGTATATATCTTAAACGGGCGCTTATGCTATTTAAACTTAAGACTGCCAGGTGTTAATTGTAAATGTACACTTTTTATATAGCGACCGTATGGCCTCGACCCTGCTCATTTTTCAATAAGTTAATCGGGTGAGATCCTTCACCACCGCTGACCGTTTGAATGGAAGCCACGCCTTTTGTTTTAGTATCCAGTGTTTAACGACATCTTGTGGCTGCCAGGGCCGTTGAGTCGATTTTTGCCCTTGCGCGGTATCGCCCATCCGCGACTCAGCGAAACTGAAGAATATATAGCATCGGAAGAAAGCGATTTAAAGGTGTCTAAGCGCAACCTAATAAAAATGTAAAATGTAAATGTAAATGTTCATAGTTTTTTATAGCGACCGTATGGCCTCGACCCTGCTCGTTTTTTAATGAATTTATCGGGTGAGATCCTTCACCACCGCTGCTTGTTTGAATGGGCGCCACGTCTTTGTATTAGTATTCAGTGTTTAACGACATCTTGTGGGTGCCAGGGCCGTTGCTAACGCGAGGGATTTCTCATCGGTGATTAAGCGAAATTGAAGAATATAAAGCTTCGGAAGAAAGCGATTTAAAGGTGTCTAAGCGCAACCTGATAAAAATGTAAAATGTAAATGTACATACTTTTCTATAGCGACCGTATGGCCTCGACCCTGCTAATTTTTTAATGAATTTATCGGGTGAGATCCTTCTCCACCGCTTCCCGTTTGAATGGGCGCCACGTCTTTTGTTTTAGTATTCTGTGTTTAACGACATCTTTGTGACTGCGATGCAGCCAAGGCCGTTGACTTCGACCTTTCTTTGTTAAGTGTCCACTGCGCACCGATTAGTTAGTTCCTCAGTTTAACGACATCTTATGGCATCAAAGGCCGTTGCCGTCGCCCTCCTCCTTTATCCAGGCTTGGGACTGGCACTACCCCCCAACCAAGACAGTGGCGGAGTTACGCGTACCGAATAAACGAAATTGACGAACATGTAGCATCGGAAGAAAGCGATTTAATGGTGTCTAAGCAAAACCTAATAGTTGTTTTATCATTCAGTGTTTACGACATCTTGTGGCAGCCAGAGCCGTTGACATCGACCTTTGGATGCGACACTAACCCAATCCGCGATTTAAAGAAATTGAAGAATTTATAGCACCGGAAGAAATCGATTTAAAGGTGTCTAAGCGCAACCTAATATTTGTGAAATATAAATGTACATACTTTTCTGTAGCGAACGCATGAACTCCACCCTGCTCATTTTTCAATGAATTGATCGGGTGAGGTACTTCACCACCGCTGCCAGTTTGAGTGGGGGCCACGCCATTTAAGGTCCCCGTGTACGGACCGTGCTACCCTTAAATTAAGACTCGTAGTAATCGTAATCGTAAACTCAACATTTCTTGAGCGTGTTACTTGAAAGCTAAGCTAGCTTATTCACGAGCGCTGCGTTAAAACTAAATCAGTGGGGTTGTCCAAAGATACCATGTCAAGAACCAAGTCCGGTTGCCAGGAGACCAGAGAAAGGAGGGGAGAGGAGGTTAGGGTGGGTTGTGTTTAAGGGTAAGGGGGGTGGGTTGTGCCGTATGTTTCAGCTTACTTATGACTTGTATGTTGCAACTTATTTATCCCTCATAGCCCGATTTTTAGTTTGGCTGATCTACGTGATTACCCTGATTATTGGGCTTCTCCAATAAATAATGATTCTCTATAGCCCTCGAAAAGAATCGATCTTCAATTTATGCTGTTGAAATTCAACGAAAGATTCGTGAATTCTCAACTATTCACAAGGTGGCGCCACTGCAGCCCTAAGAGACGTCCACGTGTTCCTTTTTGCATCAACTGACTTGCGATTCACCAGAATTCAAAAGGTGGCGCCACTTGCAGTTAAATGAGACGTTTACGTGTTCAATTTAGCGTCGAGGTGGCGCCACCTGTACGGTACGTATTTTATCACCTCTTTCAGTTGTGAAGTTTAAAAGATGGGTTGGAACGTTTGGATGTAGTGTATGTGTGTCTCTCAGCCAAATGCTATTTTCGTCGACATTTCTACTCACCTTCTATAGAGGAATGTAAAACGCTTTTATGTTAGGGTAAGGTACGAAAGGTAGTGCAAGAAAAGGTAAGTAAGGTAAGGTGAGCAGATGGGTTTTGTCGACAGACTTCTTAAGCGTTGTGCTGGGTTGAGGTGTTTTCGTTTAAGCTTATATATATATATATATATATATATATATATATATATAGTATCAACACATATACATGTGTGTGTTGATAATTGCTTCAATCGGTGGGTTAGGGAGTGTTATAGAACTTTATCATTAGGAAATCGGCCATGTTTCTGAAGAACGTTGTTTCACGCAGTGCCCGACATGTTCAATAGGATAGTGTCTGATCGCTGCAGATACTATTGTGAATTGAACGCTTGTATCTGATTCACGAATAAACATAGATGACTGGAAGTAAAAGAGTTATATGGGGCGGTCTTTTTGATGGCCGGATGTGTCTGCCTTCAGACCTCTCCTCTCACATTACCTTATCTTATTTACTAATCACGTACTTACTAATTTTGTAGCCAACGCTAACCGCTAACCCTGTTCTGCATACCAGAGTCAAGTGTGCGGGGGTTGGGGGTCATTGACCTTTGAACCCGTCGTGTCTTGGCTTAACACCAGCGTGTTCTGACATTATCGACAACAACGACAACGACGACGATGATGACATCAACGCCAGAGCTGACAACTACACTCCCACTTTCTAGGCAACCGGTCGCTATAACGAATACGATTTGACCCCTTCATCTCCGCCGATCTTTGTCGCTTCTGCGCCGGCCATGAGGAACTAATCGTGCGCTAGCCGAGAAAGGGACAACTGCACCGAATAGGGTAAGTATGAGAACAACGGAGATCATACTATTGTTATAGCGTGCGAGACAGTATAGTGGTTAGCGTGCTGCCCTATCAACCGAGAGGTCGAGGATTCAAATCGATAGTAGCTACATTCAGCGATTTAAATCTCTGGCTAGCACGGTCCATACCCGGGGACTTTAAATGCAAATGTAAATCTAGACGTTTTTCTATAGCGACCGTAAGGCCTCGACCCTGCTCATTTTTCAATGAATTAATCGGGTGAGATCATTCAACACCGCAGCTCGTTTGAATGGGCGCCACGCCATTTGCGTTTCAACTGAATCTTATTTTACCCGGTGTGGTGTTTTCGTCACCGTCGGGACTTCGGTTATCCCCCCCCCCCGGCTCTAATTACCCCTCTGGTTTCAACCCCTTCTTCTGGTCAATCGGAGAAATTACCCTGCGCAGGGCGAGGTTGACTCGACAGCTAATTACGCCCAGCCCCGAGGGGGAATCGGAGTAGCCCCACCCAGTCAGAAGGGTGGAATAGAAGCCCGAACGGGGAAGGCATCTAGCGGTTATATGTTGATCGGTCGGCGGCCAGGCGAGACCTTCCCAGGCGACCGGCTCCCTCGCCGACGGAGGACGCCGTGGGGCTCCCCGTCCGGTCCCAGTCGAAGCCAGGAACCCCATCGGTGGCCCCCAGGTTGTCGGTTGATTAACGACGCCTTACGGAACAGGTAAGCGATGAATGTATTTGGTCGAGAACATCGAAGGAAGGAAGGAAGGAAGGAAGGGAGGGAGGGAGGGAGGGAGGGAGGGAGGGAGGGAGGGAGGGAGGGAGGGAGGGAGGGAGGGAGGGAGGGAGGGAGGGAGGGAGGGAGGGAGGGAGGGAGGGAGGGAGGGAGGGAGGGAGGGAGGGAGGGAGGGAGGGAGGGAGGGAGGGAGGGAGGGAGGGAGGGAGGGAGGGAGGGAGGGAGGGAGGGAGGGAGGGAGGGAGGGAGGGAGGGAGGGAGGGAGGGAGGGAGGGAGGGAGGGAGGGAGGGAGGGAGGGAGGGAGGGAGGGAGGGAGGGAGGGAGGGAGGGAGGGAGGGAGGGAGGGAGGGAGGGAGGGAGGGAGGGAGGGAGGGAGGGAGGGAGGGAGGGAGGGAGGGAGGGAGGGAGGGAGGGAGGGAGGGAGGGAGGGAGGGAGGGAGGGAGGGAGGGAGGGAGGGAGGGAGGGAGGGAGGGAGGGAGGGAGGGAGGGAGGAAGGAAGAGAGGGAGGAAGGAAGAGAGGGAGGGAGGGAGGGAGGGAGGGAGGGAGGTAGGGAGGGAGGGCGGGAGGGAGGGAGGGAGGGAGGAAGGAAGGAAGGAAGGAAGGAAGGAAGGAAGGAAGGAAGGAAGGAAGGAAGGAAGGAAGGAAGGAAGGAAGAACGGCTTGGAATTAGAAGAGAAAGAAGGTACGGGAAGCAACGCCTGTTTCGTTGCTCAACGGGACAGCGGCTTCTGGCAGCAGGCAGCTCCCTTCGGCCCAGCCCTCACTGGCACAGCGACATACATACATACCTACAGACAGACAGACAGACACACAGAAAGACAGGCAGGCAGGCAGGCAGGCAGGCAGGCAGGCAGGCAGGCAGACAGACACAGACACACACAGACACACAGACAGACAGACACACAGACACACAGACAGACAAAGAAACAAACACAGACGCACATAGAAAGACACACAGACACAAATATGCAGTGAGAACATGCGGAAGGTGGGGTTGTGGTGGCTAGGTTGTCGCCGTCTGATTTGGGCGGCCATTAGAACTTAAGTAGGTCTCAGGTGGGCGTCGCTACGGTCGACTGGCGGCTGCTGAGACTGGTGATGATGCTACATCTGTTTCTACGATACTATACGATTAACTGCTGCGGCCGCCGCTAAACACGTTCTCCTTCTTTCGTCCACACGCTCGCACACACACACACACGCACACGCACACACACACGCACACACACACACGCACAGTGTGTGCACGTTGATCACTTCATCAAGTTAACTAGCGCATGAGAAAAGGAGGAATATGCAGAGAAGAGGGAGACTAACAGACAGACAGACAGACAGACAGACAGACAGACAGACAGACAGACAGACAGACAAACTGACTGACTGACTGACTGACAGACGCACACAGACACACTCACAGACACGTACACGCACGCACACAAATTATATATATATGTATATGCAACGTAACAGCCTTTTCTCAAGGTATGTACATAATTATACATATCATCATCGGTTCCTATAGTGCCATCCATTTGGCTTTGATTTGTAAGAATCGATTCTCTCCATTGTTTTCGTTCATTTGTCCGATCCGATGCTTTTCTTGTGTTTAGTTCGAGTCCTGCTAAGTCTTCGTTTATGTTATCTATCCAGGGTAAAGTCCTCCGCGTGGTTTTCCTTGGTTTCTGTTTCTTCGAATCGTTCATCTTGGTGAGACAGCAGCGTACTGGACTAGTCTTGTCACGGAGGTATACTCGTAAGAGCAAAAATGTTAAATGTAAATGCACACGTTTTTATATAGCGACCGTATGGCCTCGACCCTGCTCATTTTTCAATGAATGGTGTCAGCAAATTTGCAATTGAACGAAATTGACTTATATATAGCGTCCGTATAAGGCTATTTAAAGGTGTCTAAGCGCAACCTAATATTTGTAAATTTAAATGTACACATACAACGATCTTAAGGCCTCGACCCTGCTCATTTTTCAATGAATTAATCGGGTGAGATCCTTCACCATCGCTGACCTTTTGAATGGGCGCCACGTCTTTTTGTATCAGTATTCAGTGTTTAGCGACATCTTGTGCCTGCCAGGGCCGATCACGTCGACCTTTCCTTTAAGGAGCGCCTGGAGAAACCATCTATTAGTAGTTCCCCAGTTTAACGACAGCTTATGGCATCAAAGGCCGTTGCCGTCGCCCTCCTCTTTTATCCAGGCTTGGGACTGGCACTACCCCCAAACAAGGCAGTGGCGGAGTTAAAACCGCTTTCTTCCGACACTATGTATAACCATCTAATGAACGAAATTGATTTATATAAAGCGTCGGGAGTAAGAGATTTAAAGGTGTCTAAGCGCAGCATAATATTTGTCAAATGTAAATGTACAGGTTTTTCTACAGCGACCACATGGCCTCGACCCTGCTCATTTTCGATGAATTAATTGGGTGAGATCCTTCACCATCGCTGCCCGTTTGAATGGGCGCCACGTCTTTTGTATTAGTATTCAGAGTTTAACGACATCTTGTGGCTGCCAGGGCCGTTGACCTCGACCTCTTCAGGATAGGAAGCGATTCCCCGATTGAACGAAATTGAAGAATATAAAGCTTCGGAAGAAAGCGATTTAAAGGTGCCTAAGCGCAACCTAATAAAAATGTATAATGTAAATGTACATACTTTTCTATAGCGACCGTATGGCCTCGACCCTGCTCATTTTTAATGAATTTATCGGGTGAGATCCTTCACCACCGCTACCCGTTTGAATGGACGCCATACCATTTAAGGCCGCCGTGTAGTCTTAACGAGGCCTAATTAAACTGTAGTCTTCTAATTCTAGTAGATTGTTTCGAGCAAAACTAGACTATAATTACGACCCCCGTGAATTCTGTGAATATTTACTGATTCATCCAGCACATTAATCTTGAGCAAGGCAACCGCTTGCAAGTTCAGAGTGGCGTGGAAGCACGTGGAAAGGCTTGGCGGATGGGGCTTTGCAGACTGATCTTGTGGACTGACCTTCTGGATATTGCCTTGGCTTTGGTGCTCCATCGATTGATGCCTTGTGCATTAGACACAGGCGCTATAGAAGTTACTTATACAGTTGGCCTGAGTAGATTGGATCTGCAATCAGGTAAGATGTTGACCCTATTGTGGCTTGGCTTTGGAGCGTCATCGGTTGATGCCTTGTGCATTAGACACCGGCGTATTAGAAGTTACTAGTTATTATTGCGCAAGACCTGGCCTGTGATTCAACACGCTCCCAAACGCCTCCACCGTTGAGGGTGTGAAATCGGGTATATATAGGGCACAGCAAGGGTCACAGTGCTCAGCAAAGGTCACAGTGTCCGTTGTCAGAAAGTTTCGCACTTCTGTGGGTGTTATGCTTGTGTTCTGTTCGGTCGTTATTATCCTGGTCTCTGCCTCTGATTTCGACTCGGTTTCCTTGTTTAGCTTTTTTGCAAAACTACCATTTTCCACCAGTCTTGGGTGGCTATTTTAGGAGCTGTATTCACACCTGTCTGACCTGTTTGACCCTTATTAAGTAAGCATTGTGAACGGGCTGGCGATGTTGAGCGTTGTTTTGAGCATTAGTAATTAACACCTGCACGACCCGTATGCGCCGTATTTAGCATGCCTTCACAGCTGGCTCTGAGAAGCTACTGAAGCGTTTGTAGCCACTGTTTAGCTGCAATTGAAGCTACATTTGGATGACGGGACAGTTCATCATCTTGGAACCCGTGTCCTGGCCCTAACCTCCCACTATAGTTGACTACGAGGGGCAACATCAACATCTGTGGTACAATGCCCCCAATCCTGCCAACATCTTTATAAATAGATTAGATTAGATTAGCACTCGATTAGAGGACACTGTGACTCTTGCTATTCCTTTTCGCGAATAATGTTGGGGCCTTTTCAGTAGCTGGTCCAAAGCTTTGGAATTCACTGCCCAATTCAATTCGTTCTGCCAATTCTTCGATGTCATTCAGGTCTAAACTAAAGACACATCTTTTCCAACTTACTTACCCACCGTAGCCTGGCTTCTGGTTTCTCTGATGCATAGGAATTCGACCCGGCTTCTCCAACAGAAGATAGTTGTAGGAATACAGTTAGGAAGATCAACAGAAACACGAGGAGGAAGAGGAGGAGGATGACTTTTGAGTGCGATTTTGAATTGAATGAATGAGTGAATGGATGAAAACTTTATTGATTCCAAAAGAAGAAAAGAAAAGAACAAATACATTGACCATTGTATAGATTGTTGGGATACAAATGGTTGACCCAAAAGGGACCTTATAGTCCCGCTAAATTAGGGCCGCCTTTTACAAAACGATGCATGTGGCGACGAAAATGTTTAACAGATATTAGGTAAAATTAAACTAAAAAGCAAGTCTTAACTACAACTTAACTAAAAAGAAACTAAGAAAGTGATCTCTATATGAAACTGAAGATGAGTCATAACTGTGACTTCCAGAAACATAGGTAAAACTTACAGACTAAACAGATATGAGCGTTATAATCAACAGTCTAGTGAACTGAAGCGTTGATGCGTTGGGCATTATGATAACGGCGCTATAGAAGTCTTTAGGTTAGATCCGCTGGGCATTCGCAAAGCTCAGGTGGCCTCGTGACGCTGATGCAGAGATCTCGCAGCTGCAGGACCCGGCTTGCCCTCAGGAGTCGATTGCGCCCCCTTCTTAAACATATTGTTAGGTATTCGTTACATTGTCTGTTCAGCATAATCTGTACTTCACCATTTGCGTCTTTTAAACAACGTTGAGTTTTAATAATTATTGTGCATTTAATTATATATGTATGCATATACAATATGTATATATATAAGCTACATATAATACAATGGGACATATATCCATATACATATGCATTTACTTATACATAAATATATATATATATAAACATGTAACCTGATGTAACCTGATATGCTGAATTTGGGATCAATCAAGAGTCAATCAAGAGTCAATCAATCAATCAATCAATCAATCAATCAGTCAGTCAGTCAGTCAGTCAGTCAACCAAACAAACAAATAAACAAACAAACAAATACTTATATTATTATTGCGGAGATACATACTCTTGATTCTGTCTTTAGTATATGTAGTTTCGTCACAGTTGTAACATCTGAAACTTGTTACACATGAAGGTCGTGAAGAGTCTACGAAAGGTCGTCTGGGGTCAGATCCTCAGACGGGAGGGGGTTAATAGAAGGGGTCGAATGAACGAAGATGAATCGGACGAATGCGGAGGTGACTAACTGTAAACGTCCCCCCAAGTTCAGGGTAAATAATTAACCCTAGGTCTTAACGGTCCTTCGCTGAAGGCAAATCCGGAAACTTGGAAAGCAATGTTTTCCCAGCAAAACATAAAAAATACACTTACACCTCTAGAAAAACATGAAACAACTATGTATATTCCTCTTTGGTTTCCTTTTCCTCCTATTCCTCCTGCTGCTCGTCGTGGTCTTCCTCCTCCTCCTCCTCCTCCTCCTTCTCCTCCTCCTCCTCCTCCTCCTCCTCCTCCTCGTGTTTCTGTTGATCTTCCTAACTGTATTCCTACTCCTGTCTTCTGTGATACTATTTATCATACTCATACTCCTATGATACTGTGATACTATAATACTATTTCTTCTCCTCATTCCTTCTCTTATCTCTATATTTTCTCATACTCCTATTCCTCCTCCTTCTCCTGCTATTCCTCTCTTTCTCTTCCTATTCCTCCTACTCCTATTCCTCTGTTTCTCCTCTTCATATTCATCCTCCTAATATTCCTCCTCTTTCTCTCTTTCTCCTCTTCCTATTCATCCTACTCCTATTCTTCCTCCTATTTCTCTCTTTCTCCTCATGTTTCTCCTCCTAATATTTCTTGTATTCCCCCTCTTCCTCATATTCCTGCTCCTCTTGTTCCTCCTATTCCTCTCTTTCTCCTCCTCATATTCTTCCTCTTCCTCCTCTTTCTTCAATTCCTATTCCTCCTACTCCTATTCCTCGTTCTCCTATTCCTCTCTTTCTCCTCCTCCTACTCCTCTAATATTTCTTCTATTCCTGCTCTTCCTCAATATTGCTGCTCCTCTTCTTCCTCCTACATTTCTCCTATTCATCTTCCTCGTCCTCTTCCGCCTTCGCTTCCAAACACTAGCATCCAAAAGTCCCTCGCCCATGTACACACGCACACACGGCCGACTCCCGTGTAAATGTATCG
>OZ029923.1:4272728-4285228 GCA_964023275.1 Norana najaformis | reverse complement strand
AGAAACATAGGCAGACGCACAAATAGCGATGCAGGGACAAAGAGAGTGCAGATGCCGACAGAAGCAGAAACACAGACAGAAGCAGACACACACAGACTGAGCCAGACAAAGAGACAGAGGCAGACAGACGCACAGATAGAACAGGCATACTTCATTGCAGTGTTTACTGCATGGTTGGGGTGTTTGACCTACCTCTGAAAGTTCACCGATTACAAAGACTCTGAACAAATTCCAAACGTTCAGATCTCAGCAGCGCCATCGATTGAAGCCTCTTCATCTGGTAGCGTTTTTACGACTTCATTTCTTTATCTCGGTATCTGAGAGTGGGTTATCTTCTCACCTTCACTGTACAATCGATGTACTCATTTTTATAGCAGACCTCCATAGATGGCGCTAGTTGAAGAGAAATATGGATAGGTTTATAATCTGATAGGATTTCAGTATATACAGAGAAGTTCACACGTGTATACACGTTTACTAATCTTTTGGATGTTGACCTGATTATGGTTTGTTTTTGGTGCGCCATTAGTTGACGCCTTGTGCATGACACACCGGCGCTATAGAAGTTACTATGTATTTTATGTATGTATGCATGTATATATGTGTGTATCTTTGTGTGCATGTATGCATGTATGTATGTACGTACGTATGTATGAATGTATATATGTATGTATTTATGTATATATGTATGTATTTATGTATGCATGTATGTATGTACGTATGTAAGTATGTATGTATGTATTTATGTATGTATGTATGAATGTTTGTATGTATGTATGTATGTATGTATTTATATATGAATCTTTGTATGTATGTATGTATGTATGTATGTACGATGTATGTATGTATGGATGTATGTATGTGTGTACGTATGTATATATGTATATATGTATGTATGTATGTATGAATGTATATATGTATGTATGTACGATGTATGTATGTATGGATGTATGTATGTGTGTACGTATGCATGTATATATGTATGTATGTATGTATGTATGATGTATAAATTATCTGAACATTTAAGCAGTGCTTATGAAGGCGTCGGAAGTCAGTGGTGAAAATCGCTGCCTGTCAAAATCTAAAGATGCGCCTTTTCGTTAGAACGAGAATGTAAATCTTAAACCCTAAAGAAAGTTACCAGTGAAACCTTGACCAATTACATTAAGCAACATACCTAAACAAGAAACGTATATTAACTAATGCGATTTGTAACGTAATGTAACAGTTATATGGCGCCTTCAAAGTATCTTACAATATCGTCGTGCGTTATGGCTTCGTTATCGCCTCCATTTCCTGGCAACCGGGCACAGGTAGGCGTGGCCGCGGCCCATGATTGACAGCAAGCGTTTCATCGCCGCGACCAATGGCGGGCGCCGGACAGCAGCCAGAGGGGCGGGCACAATCGACCGAACTAATTTGCCGATCCCGCTGGTGAGGTCAGCGGCAGAGGGCGTATGACAGACGCTGCCAGCCCAGACACGCGTTGGTCGCCCGACGCTACACTCTCGTTTACCGGGACAAGACGGTCCTCCCCTTCTGACCTGACCAGCCGATCGACAGGGGCTCCCTCCGGCCCAGGCCCTGCCTGCCTGGCTGGTGGGCTCGCTTGTCGGCCTGGCAAAAGGCCATCGCGAGTCAGGTTTATATAGAACTGGTTGTAAGCGATGCCGCGGGGAATAAGGTCAGCCGAGAGGAGCAGACGACCTAGGAGAAGAGCATACAACTTATGGGTATGGTCTAGGAGCATACTGAAATCGCATAGCATATGAGCACAGCACATAGCATATGGAATAAGAGCTCATTTTAAGAACAACACATAAGAGCATATTCTAAATAGCATAGCACATGAGCACAACCTAACAGCTCAGTTCAAGAACAACGCATAAGAGCATTGGCCACATGAGTAGAGTTTAAGAACATATTCTAAGTAGCATAGCATACCAGGACAGTCTAAGAGCTCAGTTTAAGAACACACATAAGAGCATTGGCCAGGAGTAGAGTTTAAGTGCACACTCTAAGGAGTAGAGTTTAAGAGCATATTCTAAGGAGTACAGTTTAAGAGCATATTCTAAGGAGTACAGTTTAAGAGCACATTCTAAGGAGTACACTTTAAGAGCACATTCTAAGTAATACAGTTTAAGAGCATATTCTAAGTAGCTTAGCGTATGAGCACAGCACATAGCACATAGCATATAGCATAAGAGCTCATTTTAAGAATAACACATAGGAGCATATTCTAAGTAGCATAGTATATGAGCACAGACTAAAAGCTGAGTAACAGAAAGATCAACACTGAACAGAACAAAGTCTAGGTACGCAGTTTAAGCGCACAGTCTAATACCACATTCTGAGTCAGAATCTGAAACCACATCCTAAGATCAAAATATAGACCTCAGCCTGGAAGCTCCGACAACGAGGCTAACCTGTACGAGAAGGTGTTCCGATATAGTATTCGGCCAAGAAGCATCGAAAACACGAACAAGGAACATCAACATCTGCGCAAGATATTATCGACCTCGCAGCCTCTGACAGTCGTCCCACCGACACGGCTGCTAACGCATAAAACACAACCTTCGTAATTAACGGAACGCCCGGATGCGATCCACGGCAGAGATAGGTTCCAGCTCCAGGTCGCCGTCACGGTTCACTGGTTCCAGGCGCCGCGGTTCCGCCTGAATTGTATACATACGTTCAGCTGTTCGCAGTCGTTTAGATAAACCTGTTCAACACATGGATAAACCTGTTAAACGCCTGGACATTGCGCGAGAATCACAGAAGATATAATACATCACATGGTACACCTCGAAAGGTATAAATCAGGTATTTGTGGAAAGGTATAAACTGCGGAAAACCTTGAATAATAGAAAAGGCGAGCGATAGATAAGTCGTTTTGCAACTGCTGTTGTCGGCAAAAAGAGCAACACATACGAAGGTCTATAACTCGATGCTCACTGCTGTATAATATGGAACTACAGCATTGAACCAAGACTGTACTAAGTTCGGAGTATCTTTATTCAAACCGGCGCTATAGAAGTTCGACTTCAAGGAAAACAATTCGTCATTCCTTGATCGATAGTCTAGCTATTATAAACGATTGATGCCGTATGCGCTATGAAAGCAGCGACATAGAAATCATTAGATTGGATTAGACTACAGGAGAATACAGCATTATTCCTCAACCGGATGTCTTAACATCTCAACACGGAACTCCGCAGCTAATTTCCAGCACGAACTTCAGACTCGAACACCTGTGAATCCCAGCTGGATCGACCACCTTCAAACAGGAACCGATTGGTTTGTGGTACTGCCTTTCACCGTTGGTCTTTAGTTCGACTCCTGCTGAGTCGGAGGCGTGTAGCATCGGGAATCAGTTGCTAGTAGCAGTTTGAAGCAGTAGGGATCAGTTGCTATAGTTGCAGTTTGAAGCAGTAGGGATCAGTTGCTAGTAGCAGTTGGAAACGCCGCAGAATGTCCTACTCGTCTTTCGGTTACGCGTTTCCGGCGACGCCAATAGGTGGCGGCAGTGCGGGGTCACAGCAGGTCAGTTACGCCGAAGCTAGTACTTTACACTACTGTAATTAATTGTAATTGTAGGTGGGTGACTGTATCTATATAAAGCAGCTTATCACTATAGATATATGGATTAACAGCAAGCGAAAGGAAAAAAGGAAGGAAAGATTGAATGAAGGAAGCAAATAAGGAAGGAAGGAAGGAAGGAAAGAAGGTGGCAAAAAGGAAGCAAAGAAGGAAGCAAAAGAGGACGGGCGGAAAAAAGGAAGGAAGAACGGAAAGATGGAGGAAAAGAATGAATGAATGAATGAAGGAATTAATGAAAGAAGGAAATTAATGAAAGAAGGAAAGAAGGAAGAAAGGAAGGAAGGAAGGAAGGAAGGAAGCAAAGAAGGAACGAAGGAAGGAAAGAAGGAAGAAAGGAAGGAAAGGAGGAAGGAAGAAAGGAAGGAAAGAAGGAAGGAGAAGGAAAGAAGGAAGAAAGGAAAGAAGAAAAGAGGAACAGAATTCTCTTTATAACTGATGCTGTATCCATGAATCGGAAACGTAGGCCTGTGTTATAATTCCATAAGGCACCATTTTAGATATCATTACAACTGCGTGTGCAATTTTTAAAATGTTGAAATCGTTCTGTTGTTACTGGTTGACCAGTTTCTTCACTCGTCTCGTCTGACCTCTTTTGCAACAAACAACAACAACAACAGCAACAACAACAGCAACAACGGCAACACCTTCAACAACACGGACAACGCCTCCCTTCTATCGGGACCCTGTCGCCTCCAACTGCAGGTCTCAGAGGCCAGACCCACGATCTACGGCGGACTCCACGGGGCTTCGGACGGCGCAGCCTCGGCCGGGGGCCTCTACGGTCCCGGCCTCATCAGCTACCCGCGGCCCGTCCACGGAGGGGCCCTGACCGATTCCGTCTATCGCTCGGCCTACGTTGCAGCTGCGGCCGCTGCTCACCAGGGCTACGGACCCCTGGTCGCCGCGGTGGACTCCGCCGCGTCGGCCGCTGTCTGCTACCCCTCCATGGT
Source organism: Norana najaformis (assembly GCA_964023275.1). Classification (NCBI taxonomy): domain Eukaryota; kingdom Metazoa; phylum Annelida; class Clitellata; order Crassiclitellata; family Hormogastridae; genus Norana; species Norana najaformis. The sequence goes on along the minus strand of OZ029923.1, from coordinate 4,280,678 downwards.
TTGTATGATGTGTCCGTGTGTGTGTGTTTAGAGACTTGATATAGCGCCTTTTAATATCTACGTGGTTTGCATGTTATTCATCTATTCAAAGCATTTATCATGCGCACAAGTTCATGCCGCACAGTATGGTGCAGCAAGGGGGTCCGTCGGTAACGCGTTTGGTCAATGATCATGCGGTTGCAGGTTCGACTCCGTGTAACGACCCTGGGCAAGTTTTTTGCGCACACCGTGCCTCTGTTACCAAGCAGTAGAATTTGGTAATGGTGTAAGCTGGGAAGTAAACGGCAAGTCCTGCGATGCGCTGACCCCGTGTCCAGGACCTTGGGATTCGTCCATTGCCGGCTCAAGGGCTTAAGGAAAGGAAATGAGCACCTCCCCTACGTCTCACTTGTGGGATATGAGGTACTTTACTTACTTACTTTACAAAGTCAGAAGATCTAAATTGGGGTGCATTCAGAAGATCTAAATTGGGGTGCCGATGAATGCTCGCTGGGGTCAAAACGGAGGCATGATGCAAAAGGCGATATAACATTGAAATGGGTCTTAACAAATGTTTTATCTGAAGACATTAAGGTGACAAGTCGGGTCTTTCGCGGTTAACGATTCCAAGTAGGAAGGGCACAGCAAGTGAAAGCATGTGATCCCACCATTGCCCTGAACCTAGGCTAAAAAAGATCCAAACCCAGTGGCGTAATTTTGGTCTAGAAAATGGGAATGGGTACCAATCTCTTCCCCTTGTTTCCCTCTTTCGCGTAATCGTTATTGTTTAACTAATTGTTATTGTTTGACTAATTGTTTGACTAATTGTTATTGTTTGACTAATTGTTTTTGTTTAATTGTTATTGATTGACTAATTGTTTGACTAATTGTTATTGTTTGACTAATTGTTTTTGTTTAATTGTTATTGATTGACTAATTGTTTGACTAATTGTTATTGTTTGACTAATTGTTATTGTTTAATTGTTATTGATTGACTAATTGTTTGACTAATTGTTATTGATTGACTAATTGTTTGACTAATTGTTATTGTTTGACTAATTGTTATTGTTTGACTAATTGTTTGACTAATTGTTATTGTTTGACTAGTATTCGAAGCGTATTGCCCAGCGCAAATATACTACACGTAATGGCCATTGTTTATTCACGATATTAAAAAGTGAGGGCTTGGTAGCTCAGTCAAAACCGAGGGATACGGGTAACTCCGCACTTCCTAATTACTGCGCATATGTGCAAACCAGTATCAGAAGAATACGAGAGTCTAGAAGAAAGATATGGAGTTAGGTGGTGAAGGACCTCACCCGATAAATTCATTGAAAAATGAGGAGGGTCAAGGCCATACGGTCGCTATAGAAAAACGAAGCATTTACATTGCATTTAGCCATATATGAAGGTATGATGGAAAACTGGTATTACGGGATTAAAACACTTAAAGCGTATCATTTTGAATGTAATACTCGTTTTGAACCTAGGCTGGTTTTCTAGCTTGGTCTGAATGTGTTGTTGCTTTTGCGAATAATGTACAGAATGCTGATGGGCATGAAACATGGCGGACAGTGTCACAGCCGCCACCTGGTGGTTGGCCCTACGACTTCAACATGAACGTCTATCCATACACCAACAGGTATTATCAGCAGGTACACTAATCAACAGGCATACCACGCATTATTTTGTAATGTAGGCGGTGCTTGTCGATGATTGACAGCTACGGTAGGCTGGGCGTAAGCCGAAAGTGTATAGTAGTAGGTATCTGTTTTTAAAATGAGGGCGGTGTTTGTCACTGATTGACAGCTACGACGGGCGGGGTGTAAGGCGAAAGTGTATAGCTGTAGGTAGCTGTTTGTGAACTGTGGGCGGTGTTTGTCGCTGATTGACAGCTGCGTTTGTATTAGTCTCACGCAACTTTTATAAAATATGGGCTGTGCTTAGCACGGTGGGCTGGACGTGTATCATAGCTTTTACGCAAATTGTGCAAATTGGGGCGGTGCTTGTTCCTTACTGACAGCTCCTGTGAGCTGGACGAAATGCGAAAGTTGCATAGTTTAACTCATATTTTAATGTAGGCGGTGCTTATCGCTGACTGACAATTACGGTGGGCTGGACTAAGGCGAAAGTGGTGTAGTTTTACGTATCTGTTTGTAAAATGTGGGCGGTGCTTGTCGCTGATTGACAGCTACGGTGGGCTGGATGTACGTCGCAAGAACGCCACTCGTGAGTCGACAAGTACGTTGAAGGCGTGGCTCTACGAACACATCAAGAACCCATACCCGACGAAGGGTGAGAAGATCATGCTGGCCATCATCACGAAGATGACCTTGACCCAGGTGTCCACGTGGTTCGCCAACGCCCGGCGTCGGCTCAAGAAGGAGAACAAGATGCAGTGGTCGCCGAACAAACGCGCCGAAGAACGGGAATGCGATGACGACGATGATAACGACGACAACGATAATGATGATGACGACGAAGAACGGATGAAGTTGAACGTCACCGATGACGTCAGTCAGCAGCCGCTTCAAAAGCTGGCACGACAAAATACTATGCAAGAAGGTATGTATGTATGTATGTATGCATATATAGATGTCTGTAGGTCAAATGTATGTATGTGTGTATGTATGTATGCATGAATGTATGCATGTATATGGAGGTATGTACGTATATAATATTATGTCTGTATGCACCTTACCTTGCAATATCTCATCTTTTCCTTTACCGATCCGTATCCTGTTTTCCTTACCTTAGTGCCCCGTTGACTTACCTTGCCTTGATTTACCTTTACCTTGACTTGCCACACCATGTCTTACCTTATCGTACCGTTACCTAATACATCTAACCTTATATTTTACCTTATCTTTTTTAATTTACCGAATTTTTATCTCAATCTAGCATACCGTTTACCGTTTACCTTTATCTTGATTTATCTTTTGTGTGTATCTCTGATTCCTCAGGACGCACTCATGCGGAAACGATCAAACGCCAAAACAATGATCGCGGTTGTGTAGCACCACTGTGCGTGACGTCACCTACTCTTTCTCCTCCTTCTCCATCTGTTACGCATCAGTTGGTCGCGAATCCTCTCCAGCTGCCGCAGCTGCACTCATCCTCATCCTCATCTCCATCCTCTACCGACCTATCGAGAACCTGCCTCCCTTCGCGGCTGGCCAAGGACGATCTTGAAGGTCCATCGAAGCCCCGGATCTGGTCTTTGGCGGATGTTGCCACCCGGAGTTCAGCCCGATCGGAGGATGGGGTTGAAGCCCCTCGCCCAAGCCCTCCCGAGCACCGTCTGCCGTCAGGCGTCATCGAACCCCAACCCATTCGACCCAAGTTCCAACCGTGGGCCGAGGATAACGAGGTTGCAGCGGCTGGTCGTCAGGCGAGGTTTTGCTATTCAGTGATGCGGCAAATCCAGTCTCCTCCTCCTCCATCCTCATCATCAGCAGCATCTTCATCCTCATCATCCGTGTCCGCTCCTCTCCCTCCTCCCGTTGGGACTAGCATCCCCTGGTATCCAATCTACGGGACACTGTCCTCCGCTGCCGGACCTTTCTCGTTCAGTGGACCGGTCAGTCTGTACCTCGAGAACATCTATAAGTTCCAGCTTCCCGTCAGAGCTCCTTCGCTCAGAGGTTACATTATGTTACGTTCGATCACTTTACGTGCCATGACATGTAACGTAAAGGTGAAATTTATATAACGCCATGCTTAATACTTAGCTAAAATTTTCCGTCATATATCCTGAACCAACTTGAGATGTCATTCCAGACATTCATTCATTCATTCATACATTCGTTCGTTCGTTTGTTCAGTCAGTCAGTCAGTCAGTCAGTCAATCAGTCAGTCAGTCAATCACTCAGTCAGTCAGTCAGTCAGTCAGTCAGTCAGTCACTGAACCCACTTGAGATTTCGTTCCAGACATTCAGTCAGTCAGTCATTCATTCATTCATTCATAGATTCGTTCGTTCGTTTGTTCAGTCAGTCAGTCAGTCAGTCAGTCAGTCAGTCAATCAGTCAGTCAGTCAGTCAGTCAGTCAGTCACTGAACCCACTTGAGATTTCGTTCCAGACATTCAGTCAGTCAGTCATTCATTCATTCATTCATACATTCGTTCGTTCGTTTGTTCAGTCAGTCAGTCAGTCAGTCAATCAATCAGTCAGTCAGTCAATCAGTCAGTCAGTCAGTCAGTCAGTCAGTCAGTCAGTCAATCAGTCAGTCAGTCAGTCAGTCAGTCAGTCACTGAACCTACTTAAGATTTCGTTCCAGACATTCAGTCAGTCATTCATTCATTCATTCATTCAGTCAGTCAGCCAGTCATTCATTCAGAACATTTACATAGCGCCCTTTTAAGTAGTATACCCAGAAGTGTTCAGACAATGCTTTAATCGTGTAAACCCGAACTACGACATAAGCATACCTTACCTCATCTGTTACCTTGCCTTATTCGCTTTAAATTAGCGCATTACCTTATCTCAGTACTTGAAATTACCATAGTCTACCTTAGCTACCTTCGCTAGCTTTCTCTTTTTTAATGTACACTTCATCTTATATCGTCTTTCCAGCCAAAATTCCAAATGGTGCCGCATGAGTGATTTTATTCCAACTTGTTCCGCATGAGTGATTCTGTTCTGCATCGTCTGATTTAACCCGTTTGCAGACCCCATCGATGAGGCTGATGGTGACAGGGGTCGGATGCTACAGCCTGTCTCAGCAACCGAGGAGGAAGTGGATGAAGATGCGGAGAGAGGGGGAGACCAGGAACGGGAGAATTCCATCGGGGATGGAGGTTCATCAACGGACGATAATCCCACGATTCCATAATCTACTCGGATGAATAGGAATGATGACGACAGCTATACAAAAATGCATAATAAGGTGAGGTCCCTCTTTGTATATACATGTATGTATGTATATATGTATGTATATATGTATGTATGTATACATTTATATATGTATGTATGTATGTATGTATGTATGTATGTGTTTGTATATGTGTTTGTTTCAATTGTTTGTTTCTTCGTTTGTTAGTTAGTTTGTTTGTTTTGTTGTTTACGGAGGTAGCAATGATCCCTTACAAATGGCATATGTGGAGTTTGGGTAGTAATTATACACCTGAAAAATTTATGGCTTTGTTTATTTGTGTACTCTAATTAATTTAGTTAGTTATTCATTCATTCATTCATTCATTCATTCATTCAGTCAGTCAGTCAGTCAGTCAGTCACTAAGTTTGTAAAGACATATCTCTTTCGCAGCCCTTAGAACAACTGATTTGATATTTGATTAGCGAGAGAGAGAGAGAGAGAGAGAGAGAGAGAGAGAGAGAGAGAGAGAGAAAGAGAAAGAGATAGAGCGACAGAGGGACTGCAAGACATAGAGAAAGAGAGAAGGAGAGATGTAGTGGAGAACGCGAGAGCGAGAGAGAGAGAGCGTGAGGAAGAGAGAAAAGGAACGAGAGAGAGAGAGAGAGAACGAGAGAGAGAGAGAACGAGAGAGAGAGAGAAAGACAGACAGTCATACAGACCGACAGACAGACAGATAGACAGACAGAGAAGGGGCGTTAAAGACGCGGTGCTATTAGCTCTCTTCAGTTCCAGTAATAACTACCGCATTCGAATCCATGCCGCGCAATCACTGATGCGTGACGGACGTTCTCTTTCATCCTGTATCCAATTTGCGTGACATCTCAGCCGACAGGAACTGTCTACGTGCTGCTGTACATTTGTTGGAAGGTTGTCAGATAAGGTAAGGTAATTTGACAGTAAGGTAAGGTAAGGTAAGGTAAGAAATATATTTAGGCAAGGTAAGACAGAAGTAAGGGAGTCAGATAAGACAAGGTCAGGTAAGGTTAGGTAAAGTAAGATAAGGTCAGGTCAGGCAAGACACGGTAAGGTAAGGTGAGGTAAGTAAATGCAAGGTAGGTAAGGCATAATAAGGAAAGGTGAGGCAATGGAAATCGGGTACTTAGGCACCTCAACCAAGGCAATCTTACCCACGTTAAGATAAGGTAAGTTAAGGTAACGTAAGGTAAGAGAAGTGACGTGGTGCTATCAGGTCTCTTCAGTTCCAGTAATAATACCATACCATACCATATAATACCATACCTTACCTTACCTTACCTTAACTTACCTTACCTACCTTACCTTACCTTACCCTAACCTTTCAGTATGAGCTTTCAATATTTGCACAGCACGTGAGAACGAGAGCCATCAAAACCACATTAATTTTGAATCGTATGCCTCGTGGATTGCTCCTCATTAATAGACAAATGGTATGTAGTTGCACACTAGTGTCTCAGCTGATCAGACATTACTGCCGTTCTTAGCACCAGAGGGCGCACAGTTCGAGTGCCCTCCCCACTGGCTGTCTGATTGTCATTTTGCATGACGTTCTGCACTGCTTTTAAGTGGATCATAAAGGCGCTATATAATTGTCCAAATATCCGCGAACATATGGTCCGATGTGGGGGTGATTAATTTAGCATTAGCCCCACCTAAAAGCCCACAGTGTGTACACCATGTCTTACATCAGCCTCCCCCCAGTTAAGACCCTCAGTTATTCCCTACGGCCCCACACCCATTTATATTATTCATCCCGCTGATAATTTAACACGTAAATCTTTTATTATTAGGATGTTGGATGCATTATTAAGTTTTCCTTGTGTTCTTAAATACTTGTACACCGATGTGCGATTAGCCATTGGTTAATAAAGAATATACACACATCCTTACTTACTTACATACTTACTTACATACTTACTTACTTACTTACTTACTTACTTACTTGAAGAAGTCCTTAACGCACAGTTGCTAAGCGCCATCGATTGATACCTTCCGAGACGGAGAGGTTGAATAATAAGAGTGGATGGTAAGGGAGATGGAGATGGAGATGGAGAGAGAAAGGGAGATGCAGTGGCGGCTCCAGGATTGTTTGCGTGGAGGCAAGAGCATTTCCAGAGGGGCGCCACATTCTGGCAGTCCACCATGCACGGGTCTGGCCTTGTATGTTCACGGTCTGTTTACTTGCTATGCATCGTTGCTAATACCACAATTAATTATTATTATCTGACTATTATTATATGATTTTTGTTCCAAGGTATATTTCCAAGAGGTAGCGGGTGCGAACTGTCCCCAGCCTATAGCTAAATCCGGCAATAGGGAGAGGGAGGCTATACGAAGAGGCAGCGTGTTAGCGTCTTCATTTGCTTAGTCTCGGCGTACGAAGGCACGTATAGATAAAGTTTGCGTACGAAGCCGAAACCAGTTAACGTATTATGAACGCGGCTGGTACGATCTGTGAACGCTTAGAGAGAACAGATTTGTTTTCAAGCTGTGGGGGAGAAGGATCACATCACCACAACCCAGTGGGTGGGGATGTTTGATCCCCAACGATCTCTGGCCCTCGAGGGAAGATCATAGTAGAGGATCGTATCATGGCTCTGTCTGTCTGTCTGTCTGTCTGTCTGTCTGTCTGTCTGCCTGCCTTTCTGTCTGTCTGTCTGTCTGTCTGCCTGCCTTTCTGTCTGTCTGTCTGTCTGTCTGCCTGCCTTTCTGTCTGTCTGTCTGTCTGTCTGCCTGCCTTTCTGTCTGTCTGTCTGTCTGTCTGTCTGTCTGTCTGTCTGCCTGCCTTTCTGTCTGTCTGTCTGTCTGTCTGTCTGCCTGCCTTTCTGTCTGTCTGTCTGTCTGTCTGTCTGTCTGTCTGCCTGCCTTTCTGTCTGTCTGTCTGTCTGTCTGCCTGTCTGCCTGCCTTTCTGTCTGTCTGTCTGTCTGTCTGTCTGTCTGCCTGCCTTTCTGTCTGTCTGTCTGTCTGTCTGTCTGTCTGTCTGTCTGTCTGTCTGTCTGTCTGTCTGTCTCTATGATTCATACGCCTCTCTCACGGAGTAGACCTAATGTGTTGTCAAAGTAAGACAAAGTAAGACGTAAAGAGTATACACCTGATTTTTATGTCACATTATCCATATT
>OZ029923.1:4202728-4267728 GCA_964023275.1 Norana najaformis | reverse complement strand
CCATCCATCCTTCACCTGCATCCATCCATCCATCCATCCATCCATCCTTCCTTCCACTCACATTCTTCTGTCCATCCCTCTTTCCATCCATCCTTCACCTGCATCCATCCATCCATCCACTCATCCATCCATCCATCCATCCATCCTTCCATCCATCCATCCTTCACCTGCATCCACCCACCCACCCATCCATCCATCCATCCATCCATCCATCCATCCATCCACCCATCCATCCATCCACCCATCCATCCATCCATCCATCCATCCACCCATCCATCCATCCACCCATCCATCCATCCATCCATCCACCCATCCATCCATCCACCCATCCATCCACCCATCCATCCATCCACCCATCCATCCATCCAGCCCCAACCAAGACGCCAACTGGCCCAGTTCCTGGTACAACGGGCAACAGCGGCTCAGAAATCGACCGCTAAATAATTCACCGCCTTCTGATGATTGCTCGTCGCTTATTCCGAGTGGATGCAAGTCACACCCATCGCTGCCAATTGCGAGAGGGGTAGGCTGGGCCCCCCAGCGGATGGCTCGTGTCGGGACGCGCCCTTCGACAACAATTCCACCTTGTTAGAGTCCGCTGTCAGCCATGCCAACTCCTTGTCGAGTCCAATTACGGAGCACGATCCCGCCGCAATAATCCAGGCGCTCCCTGCCCGACTAGGGTCCGTATCGTGCCGCTCTCTCTGGGACTCGAATGTTTGCTCCTGGCTGAGTTATGTACGGACGTGAACGATATCTTAAGTCGATTAAATTTTCAGAAACGCCAGACCATAGCGGCCGGGTCGCTCAATTATTCAATGCTCACTTGGGGGAGCTGGGATGGTAATGCATTCGTTGGATTAGATCGGCTGATCGTGTGTTCAATTTCGACGCGGTCTCGGTCGATTTGCCGCGCGGTCACGCTTCGCTTTTTAAGACCGGGTCGAATTAGCCGTGAAAAAATGAACAAAACAGGGCTTAATGAGCAAACAAACCCATGCTGTTTATTTTACTGGGTCTATTTCTAATCTAGAGTAATCCACAGAAAGCCAAATCGCGAGAATCAGCTTATTCGCAGGGATCAGTCAAAACGTGGGGCACGGCAGTATATTGGATAGAGCGCTCGGCTTGTAACGCGGAGAGTACGGGTTCGAACCTCCTCCAAGACGGTTACTGTGTAGGGACCTTGAGAAAGTCCTCAACTCACAATTGCTCTGCGCCATCGATTGATGCTCAGTCATTAGATAGTGGCGCCTAATAAATGCAGAAATAATAAAATAATAAAAACAAAATGGATAGGCAGATAAGGTCTGATTCGGTTCCAGGTAGAGCTCCAACCCCAAACATCACTCACCGTAGCCGCCACGCTGTCTTTCTGCCTGACTTGGATCTTGACATGAAACCCAACCCCTTTTGCCTATCAATTTTGTTTTGACTGAGCGCCTGTGAAAAGCTGGTCCCCGTGACGTGGCTTTCGTTGGGTACTATAAAATCTCGAGATTACGATTACGGTCTAAAGGTCAGGCAGGCATACAGTGATACAGCTATGGGTGGGTACGAAAAGCTAGCACCTTTACTTTCTCGATCTCTGCTGGTGGGTGACCAGCAAGGTGTAATTTACGGGAAGAAGAAGTGTTGCCTCGAACTATGCATCTTTTCCAAAACAAATCGTTTCTGCCCATGCTTCTAATCTAATCTAATCCAAATTAAGTAAGTAAGCGCAGCCATCTTAATGCACAAGACATCAATCGATGAACGCTTCAGATGAAACCAAATATTTAAAAAATCATAAACCGTTGGAGAAGGTCAACCGAATTGCAGCAGGTCAGGTAAACCGCAAACTGGCTTTTCTACAAACAACTGATATATTCTGAGAGTATTGGCACCCCCATTGGTCTGATGGCCGGTCAAACTCTCATAATACACCGTCTTTCCAACAGTCGAATTCGATAGAGGGCGACAGCAAAGTAGACATTCAGACGTCTTCTAATTCAGTAAAGCTACATGTCTTTCTATAGCGACCGTATCGCCTCGACCCTGCTCATTTTAAAATGAATTAATCGGGTGAGATCATTCACCACCGCTGCCCGTTTGAATTGGTGCCACGCCATTTAGGGTCCCCATGTACGGACCGTAGTAGCCCGAGATTCAAATATCTGAAATAAGCCACCTTCGGAACTTACCCGCGACTTGGCTTTCGCTGGTCGCTGTAGAAATCACGAGATTACGATTAATAATTAGTTCTTTAATACTTTTTATAATGAGCTGCACTAACCAATTATTAATCGGATAGTTAAGCGGAAGTCAGTGTATTCCTAGTGCACGTGGCACCATTATCATTATTTTTTGTTTGTTTTAGAATTCAGTGTTTAACGACATCTTGTGGCTGCCAGACCCGTTAACGTCGACATTTCTTTATAGGACCTTGAAACTACTGTTAACTGATGGAACGAAACTGACTAGTATTTAATGTTTGACAAAAAGCGATTTAAAGGTGTTTAAGCACAACCGAATGCGTTTTAGTATTCAGCGTTTAACGACATCTTGCGGCTGCCAGGGCCGTTAACATTGATCGGAAAGTCCCCAGTAATATACGATTGACGAATTTTATATAAATTATAGGAAAAATAAGATATAAAAGTGTCTAAGCATAACCTAATAATTGTAAAATGTAAAAGTTTTTCTATAGCGACCGTATGGCCTCGACCCTGTTTATTTTTCAATGAATTTATCGGGCGAGATCCATCATCACCGCTGCCCGTTTGAATGGGTGCCACGCAATTTAAGATCCCCGTGTACGGACCGTACTTGCCCGAGATTCGTATCTCTGCAATAAGCCTCTTCCCCTTATCTCACTTTCCGCTCCAATCCGAAACACCACCTCTCCCTGCCTGACTCCTGGATCTTGGCCCGGAACTGAACCCTTCCTGCCCATCGATTTTGCTTTGACTGAGCGCCTGTGAATAAGCTGGTTACCGCAACTTAGCTTTCGATGGGCGCTGTAGAAATCTCAAGCTTACGATGGAGTCATAACCTCAGCAGTGGCCACAGCAGTTCTACATGAACTAGACACCAAATTCAAACTGGCCACAAATTTTCTTGGATGACCCAGAAAAACTGTAAAGGATGTCAGAACGATGAAATGCAAGTAGCTTTCGTAACGAAGTGCAAATCAATGTAACATAAGTAAAGCATAAAATCAGTAATTTGTTACACAACCCAGGAGTAACTAGTACCTTAGAATTTACATATTTCTGATGGTAGTGTAACTGGCAACTGGGCTTTTCACAAGTGTAACATGGCAGAATACGTCTTAATCAGTTATTTTTTTGCAGTAACATAATCCATTACTTATAATACAACTTAAAACTCGTCATAGTCCTACGACTTGAACTCGTCTCTGGGGTAAAAACACCATTTGACAATCCATCTTTAGTCACCAGTGGGTTACTGATTCCACCCTGAGGAAACCATAACCCAAAATTAACCCCAACACAAAACAGGGTAGACTAAAGCTTTACTGTATTGACAGCACTCATGCCTGTGACAGTTACCGGTTTATGACTATTACATTACAACAAGGCATGTTACAAGCTTTTGCAATGAGAACACATGTTGTTGCAATGATAAAAGTAACAATAGACTTAGTCATTGTTTAGTTTTTGGCAGTGGTCTATCTTTTCCTAATGGCCTAACTTTCCTAAGATGTCTTCTGTTTTGAAGTTTCGCTTCTTGAAGATAAAATAATCGTCTAGTTTTCCCCGGACGTCTTCTTTTTGGGGTTTTTCTTGGCGTTCAGTGCGTCCCCACGACACAGCGGACAGGAACGATTACTCTAAAGCACAGAGAACAGCAATTTGTAATTTTTGAGACATCGAGAAATTCTGAATGATCATGCTTTATTATTTTTATGTTTCTTGAAAATTTGTATGAGATAATGACATCAAAATGAAAGCGATTCAGAGTGGAAATCTTTGTCTCAGACTCTCTCTGTGTCTTTGTCTCTCTCTTTGTCAGAGCTGTCTGTGTAAGTGTCTTCATATCTCACTGATTTGTCATAATAAATCATTTACTTCGAACACTATGCATAGATAAATCATCACAATTTCCTTAATGTCAGTAACACACATCTCTTGATTATTATCTGGCTTTCTCTGCCAAAGCTTTGCCTCTCACTTTCTCTCTCCATCTGTCAGTCCAGCTCTCAGTGGCAGTATACAAATCAAATGCTTTTCTTTTACGGTAAAACATCTTCCATAAAAACATTATGCCTGAAAGTCATTGTTACACTATCTTTGAAAGTCACATCATGTATGTATCACTAAATTTGTAAAGCGCCTTTTAAGTAACTCACAAAGGCGCTGCAGCAAGGGTACCTAATGGTCTCTAAATAGGAATGTCTTGAGATGGGCAGAAAATGTTTCTTGAACTGTTGAACAGGCAAGGGATCGGATGTCTGGTGGAAGAGTGTTCCAGAGAGAAGGCCCCACAGCGGAGAAGGCGTGGCCCGCCCGAGCAGACGTACGAGCTGCCTTGTAACAAGGCTGTGTTATAACAAAGCTGCTACAGTTTAACAACGCTGTTATAACATGGCTGTGTTATAACAAGGTTGTGTTATAACAAAGCTGTTAAAATAAGGCTGTGTTATAACATGGCTTTGTTATGACAAAGCTGTTATAATAAGGCTATTTTATAACAAGGTCATTTTTCTACGGCTGAACTAAATTTGGGATCCAAGTCCCTGACCTTCTTATATAAGAAATCCTGTTATCACGAATCACGTTCTAAAGAGGTTCCAGTGTACACAAATATCCAAATAAACTAATGAAATTCTATGCCTAGAATTCAAAGCCAGAGGACTACAGCAACTCCCTACACGTCTTCTAAGCGGCACTAAATACGTTACATAACATTACAAAAAACAGAAGGAAAAGAGAATGGCTTTATGGATGACTTACCTTGAGCCACTTATCGACGCATTTGGAATGGAACTGATGCTTACAGCCAAGGACCCGGATACGCTGGCGATTCTCAAAATCGTTCATGCATACCACACAGTTGGTTATGCTCGATTTGTTGGCATCGGAATTGTAATGGAAAATGATGAGTTGGTCCAATTCACTTTTCGAAAGACCTTTCGGTTTTGCTTCAGACAACCGCTGCGCTAGACCGAGCAGAGCCTGTGGAAACAAAAATGAGCTATATAAATGGTGCTACATTACAGCAGGAAAACGAAACTAAAACTTGGAAGCGTCAAAATCCAAATATTTGATGTTACTCAAATATATCACTGTTCAATTCTTTTCAACAGTTCTTGGTCATCAGTGTCCTCTAGTCGGTAAAGAACAGCTATACACTGGTATCAATCACTGGTTCCCTGACATGATCTGTTTTAACATGATCTGTTTTAACATGATCTGTTTCAACAACATGATTTGTCTCAACATGACCTGTTTCAGCACGACTTGTTTCGACATGATCTGCTTTAACATGATCTGTTTCAGCATGATTTGTTTTAACATGATTTGTTTTAACATGACCTGTTTCAGTGTGATTTGTTTTAACATGATCTGTTCAATAAAATGATCTGTCTCAACATGATTTGTTTTAACATGACCTGTTTCGGTGTGATTTGTTTTAACATGACCTGTTTCAACATGATCTAAATTAACATGACTTGTTTCAACATGATTTGTTTGCATATAACTGAAATGCAGAAAGAACTGGCGACCGTGTCTCAGAACCGAACCTGCTTACTCGATGTTTAGTAACAACTTTAAATAAATTAAAATTAAACAAAAGCGATCTCTGACCTCGTAGTTCTGGAAAGCGATTGAAGGTATCATATTCAAATCCGCTGGTGTCTGGTTAGGCATCAAGACAAATGCGTTCTCCACGTCCGCACCTCTGTAGATAAACAAAAGCACTGCTACTGCATCTTTCTTGAAATCTAATCTAATCTAAGGATTTATGCACTCACAGTGGAACATGGCAAGCTGCTGCTCATTTCTAGCTTACTGGTTATCAGTTTTTGAGCTACAGTGCTAGAAACTGCTATAAAAATGCCTGAACTTTACAGTTACAGTGCAGTTACAACAATGTTACAATTCACAGTTACAATGATGTAAGACTTGCAATTACCTTGTAGTTACAATTACAAAAACAAACGTTGCAAATTTTACTTGTACAGAAAGATCGAATCTAACAACTTCTTTAATAACACTGCGTCTCAGTTCTTCATTTCTTTTCTTGTCGTATCAGCTGCTCTTAATTTCAGCCGATGTTTCTACCAGGCGACAAAAACTTATGGAAAGTGAAATTACTCACGGGTAGCGTTCCATCCAGGATTCTGTGAGATGTGATAAGCCTTCCGTGAAGCGAGAAAAGGCTTCTCTGATGCCAGGCGAAGGATTTCTCTGAGTGGCACTACGGGTGTTTCTCATCTGAAAAATGAACAACATCCGAATCCCCATCAACAGGCATTAAAGGCGTAGTCATTGGACTGAAAGACATTCTGGCTTAAGCACTAATCTAATCTAATCTAGAAACTTCTATAGCGCCGTTATCGTAATGCCTAAGGCGTCGATGTCACTTCATGTCAAAATTGCAATGCAAAATCATAATCCGTTGGAGAACCGAGGTCGAATTCTGAAAGGTCAGAGAAACCAGAAGCTAGGCTACGGTGGGTAAGTTGAAAGTAAGTAAGTAGGTTTAGCTGGTCTGGTAAAAGCATACCTCTGTGTCACTGCACAATAGCAGTGTTTTATAGAGCTACTGTATTGTTTTGTAGTGATATTATATGACTGATGAAATTATTGAACAAATACAATAGTCAAGTTACAGTTCAATTCTACGTTGCGTTGAAAGGCGTTAAAATGTCAAACCAAAGGGATACGATGTTCCCTCAACTGCTTACAAGGCCACACCTGTCACACTTACATACTGTACACCAGTAGCTTTGCTTTGAAGAAACATCCTGTAGAGTAACTGTCGATATAACAAGGGGAATAAGGTGATTGTGTGATTACCAGGTAGTGAAGATTAAATTAACGAAAGAAAATGCAACTTACGGTCATGTTGAACTGTTCAATTTCACGGAATGGAATTCTTGAATGAGATGGAATTTGGTTGTGATTTGCATCAATGTACGGAGAATCCGAGGCAAACTGACTTAAGTTCTGAAAAAGGAACAAATGCATCATACAGCCGATACAGATGAAAGTGATTTCTAACAATCAGATTCAGCCTTTTCTGATTGCCAACCAACCTTTCTTCCTGCCTCTCACTTGTGGGAGACTGAAATGCGTTTCAGTTTCCGAGGTTCTTATATATATATATATACACTTATATTCGGATAAATACATACAAACAACTGAGCCAACTGAAAACGTTTTAATATTCCTGAAATAGTGTAGTTAGGTTGACCAGCAGTTGAAGATCTTCACATTTGATTGTGGACTTGTACTGTTAGGTCAGGAGCACCTGAGTTTTCTTTAAGAGGTGCTATAAAAATTTGCGATTATGAATCTTGATGTGGCTCCCTAAGACAGTACTATAAGGGGTTTCTAGTGAAACTGTAAGAGTATTTGCTGAGCTCTTTGTAAGAAACAATCAGAGGCATTTTCTACATGGGAGGGGGCTCAGCCAATGTGGAAAATCCATCTTTAGGGTTCATATCTGTTTGTTAGGAAATTCCTGAAATGGAATGGATGAAGAAAAGGACCTGTCCATAAGTGGTTTAGTGATCTTCTGATGAACACATCCATAAGCACCCCCAAGTAGTTTGTTCTGTAAGAGGTGCTATATAAATTGTTAAATACAATACAGCATACTGCCAGAGAATGTTCACCCCATTGTCATAGTCAATAAGCTGGTCCCCGCAACTTGGCTTTCGTTGGCCACTCTAGAAATCTCGACCTTACGATTACTCTTACATAAAAATTTCTGGCTGCCCACACAGGTACTTACATGTAAATGAGGAATCTCCCACAGAGATGTTCTCAAAACTCGTGGCATCTGAATGTTGGTTTGTGCTTCTGCCATCCGAGACGGCGGCTGAACCTGACGAGGGTGTGGACGAAGACTCTGATGCGACTGGATCGAAGGGTGTGGCGCATAAGTCGTCCGAGTGCTCGTAGGGAGGACTTGCGGCAGAAATCTTGCTCTACCAGCCGAAGCAGCCTCACCGGGGAAGGGTAGATGGGTTGTGGGAATGGGCTGTGGCGGATAGCAAAACATGCAGCGTGACGGTGGAATGCGATTATGTGTGAATTGGGGAAGATGTGTCAGAGGTACAGATGTCTGTGCATTGGATGCTGCTGAAGCTGCTCTGTCCCGTGTGATGCATCCAGATACGATGGCTGGAGATGGCTGAACCATGTTCTGCTGTAACATCAAACAACGAGTTATACAAAAAGCAAAAATCATTCTGTTAATATCACAAACCCACCATCATAATATGTATTCATTACATCTTTGAAAGCACAATTCATTTATTACAACTAGGGATAGCAGTAAAATTCTGAAAATATGAACAAAGTCATGAGCTTGATCTGAAATACAACGGAACAATTAACTCAAGCTGTGATCTCTAATGCAATGATTGCAAGATCAAGTCTGCCCTCGACCCCTCATGTTGGAAAAAGCTATCACTGTTGGTCATAGACAGAAAGAATGAAACTAAAAACTAGGTGAGCACTGGTACAAAAATTTACGCAAAAATCAGCTACAAGCTTGTAGTCTGTACAGACCTGCCTAGAGCTGATAACTGGAATCTGTTGGCAATTGAAGTTTGGAATGGAAGAATTTGGCACTTGGATGTTTCTGGAAGGCATTGAAGAATTGGGTGGAAGAAGCTGAAGGTCTGCCAAATCTGACTGGCTAACGCTCCCATCAGCATTCATAAAAAGAGGCACTGCAAAAGGCCTGTTTCTGCTGCACAGCTCACTAGAATAAATTAACGAGGATTCAATTACACGTTTATCAAGGTTAAACACTTCTGTAACTAATCATGAAATCAAAGTTTAGACATCACCAAAATGAAATTATCAAAAATTTTGATTACTAGTTTATCAAGGTTAAGCACTTCTACAAATAATCATGAAATCAAAGTTTAGATACCATGAAAATGAAATTATCAAAAATTAATTACTGGTATGTTAAGGTTAAACACTTCTATAACTAATCACGAAATCAAAAATTTAGATACCACTAAAATGAAATTATCAAAAATTTTGATTACTAGTTTGTTAAGGTTAAAGGTTAAACACTTCTGTGATTCATCAGAATATAAGTTTTTGCAAGCCCCTCACACTTCCAATGACCAGCCGCACCTTACATGGTTTGTTACATGCATACATCAAGGTGCTTCTGAGTGTTTGGATCTTGATTCACATCCCGGTTGTGGCTTATTTCAGAGATTTGAGTCTCAGACTAATACGGTCCACATATGGGGACCTTAATGGTGCGGCACCCATTCAAACGAGCAGCGGTGGTGCATAATCTCACCCATTTGGTCACTAGAGAAAAGCGTCTGCATTTACTCCATCGTTTATATGCATACTTAGCTGTCTTTGCATGGAGTGCAAAGGCTGAAAAATCAGGAGTTGGGGTGGGAATTCGAGGATGTGTTCGTGACGATCCAGCTTGGTGTCCATCTCTAGAGTTCCGTCCGCTTTCACTTGGTCCTCGCGAAATGGCTTGCCGCTTTCTGGAATCTGCGGCATTATTCTCACTCATATCGCGCTTGCGTTTCCTAGTTGGCTGCGTGCTGTTCATCTAAAGAGCAGAAAAACATTGTTATTTTGTCAGTTTTAGATTTATTGTCAAGCACAAACCATAAATTATTTTTTTAAAGTTAATATGCACAAAGTCACACAGCAATGTGAATCTCATTCAAGTGTAGTTATAGAGGTAAAGAATATTTGATACATACAGCAGGCACAACGGTATATACTATGATTTCCTCCTGAAAAGCTATAAAATACTTTACTTACTACCTTTACTATTCAGCAGTGTCTACAATAAGACGACCCTTATCAGAATCGTGACCAGAGATCAACTAGCATGTCTTGATTTTGGGTTTCATTTCTGGCGCTAAATGAATTCAACTAACCACAGTAACAGTCAAATTCAATGTTTTGAATATAGCGCCGAAATACTTTCGTGCGATCAATAAATAAACAGTGAAATAAAGATGGTAACAGTAGAGATTTTAACTGGTTTTTTGGTTGTATTAACGTGAATGATTTTGGACGAATCGTTGCTTTATTTAAACTACAACCTGCCAAAAGATTTTCATTACATGTTCGGTTCTCGATTTTTTGTTTTAAAACTTAATTAACATTTAGCTATGAAAACTGTCACGCAGTCCCGTAGGTAAGTAAGAAAAAAATTACAGCTTTTCGGAAACAAACGTACAGCAGCTTTCTCAAGTTAACAGCTCTCGATCACCACCAAAGTACGTACCCTATTTTATCTAGCGCCTATCCTCACAACGTACTTTGTTTAACGTCGTCCTCGTATGTAAGGCAATAATTCCGATACCAAACTAGAAAAATCAGTAATTTTAGCATTAAATTACTGCCTAAAACGCTGCCGGCATTACTGAGCACGCAGAACACAACTTTACTAGTCAAATTGAAAACGCTTCAAAATAATCGGCAAATAACTCACTCTGGCGCAAAACTTGAATGGCTGTGCTATATAGCACCTTAAATTGAATTTGTACCCTAAATACTCCGAATTTTGTGCAGGAATTTCCGGCTTAATACTGTGCTTCGCGATGCTATTTCCTTGAATTTCCTTTTAAACTGAATGCCAAGCCATGCCTTTTAAACTTGTACAAACACGACGCCGGTTACTAACTCGGACGTGAGCCCCTAAGTTGCTGCAAAGCATTTAAAAGAGCTTGGCTTTCGCCTGTAGCCCCCGCAAGGATCCAAAGCCTGCCGGCCTGGCTGCCTGCCTGCCTGCCAGCCTGCCAGCCTGCCTGCCTGCCTGCCAGCCTGCCGCCACTAGGCTTGCGATAGGTTGGTGTTTGAGAGGGGCGAGAAAAACCGGTCGCCCGCTGCCCCTTCTAGGGGACCGAGCGGCGGGAAATTCAAACCCAACAGTCGTGGCCGAAGCCACTCGAGTATGTCGGACCTCCCCGTCGTATTCTGGGTCGATTAAAGGGCCGCCCATTGTAGTTTAGATTGCCCGCTTCCTGGGAGATTTCAAAGATGCTTTGAGAGGACAGTTTATACCCTATGCATATATATATTCCTATATATGTATATATATATATACGTACAATCACTTGCGTGTATATTTATTTACGCTATGAACGCATACGCGTGCATTTATATATATACATGATGATATATATATATATATATATATATATATATATATATATATATATATATATATATATATATATATATATATATATATATATATATATATATATATATATATATATATATATATATATATATATATATATATATATATATATATAACCTATACAACTGATGGGGTATGGGTTTGCCTGCAGCTAGGTGACATGAGGGGCTGTTAACAGCAGAGGGGCAATTTTTTATGGAGGGCGTTCGTCCGGCATGTTCCCCATGACGGTTGTGTTTGAGGGAAGTTGTGTGTGTAGTTCGCTGGAACTCTCCGAAGCGGTCGAGTCCTTCAAAGAATCCTCTTGAGGGCCCTTCTGCGCCCCAACTGGTTTCTGCGCCAACAGGATTCGCAACCGAGACTTTGAACTTGAAGCCCTTTGAGCTGGAGATAATTATAAATAGCGCTGATCGATGAATATTCATGAGCAACTAAACAGCGCTGATTGATGAATATGCATGAGCAGCGTCTGAATACCTAGCCCAAGATTTATACTAATGTTTAAGTAAGATTAAGATGTTATCTGAGCAATGGCGTGATTGCGTAGAACCCCAGAGGTTCTGCTGCGTTCGGGGCTTGGGGTTCTAATCTCCATTTCAGTAACCCTGCAGCTAGGATGCACTTTGCAGGGGCAGTGGAGAAACTTACCCCTCACTGGTTCTTGTTCAGACTATCTGGTTTGCTACTTACCTCAGCCCTCGCACTCAATCCTTATATTTAAATGGACATTATTCAGCTAGTGCCTCGTTGACGTGTGGCGTTCCGCAGGGTTCTGTACTTGGTCCTCTTTTGTTTACATTATACACCACACCTCTAGATACTCTGCTAGACAATCATTCACTGGGATATCATTTCTATGCTGATGACACCCAAATCTACATCTCATTTGACAGTTTGACTTGTCACTCGTCTGTGCAGCTGTTGTCTGATGCCTTTGAAGAGCTGCAGTCTTGGATGGCGGCAAATAAACTCCTCCTTAACCCGTCGAAGACTGAATTTCTACTACTTGGCACTCCTCAGCAACTTAAGAAATTCGAATGGCTTAAACCTGTAAAACTGGGTGATTCGCTCATTGAGATGACTGATACTGCTCGTGACTTGGGTGTTGTTTTCGATTCTACCATGTCTCTCACAAACTACGTAAATGGTATAATTTGTAAGTCATCATATATGTATGTTCGTGACATACAGAATTAGGCATTATGTCCCCATGTCTTCCAGAATATCCTTAGCCAACGCATTGGTCTCCAGTCGCCTTGACTGTTGTAACTCCATTTTTGTTGGTATCACTAAGTCAAACATGCAGAAACTCCAAAGAGTTCAGAACTCCTTGTCTAGAGCCATAACAAATACTTCTAAATATGAGCATATAACCCCTCTGCTTAAATCTTTACATTGGCTTCCTGTTCAGCAAAGGATTTGTTTCAAATTAGGACTTATAGTTTATAAAACAGTGAACTACGGCCAACCACAATACTTAAAATCAGTCCTTATTCCCCAGACTTACCATTATTCTGCAAGGTCATCTGATTGTCTTTCTCTGGTCATACCTTGGACTAGAACTGTTCTGGGTAAATGAGCATTTTCGGTTGGTGGACCAAAATTCTGGGACTCCCTCCCTGTGTCTGTTTGTTTTGCTCAGTCTCTCCTGTCATTTCGTTCTCAACTTAAAACTTGTTTCAAATTGCTTATCCACCATAGGCTGCCTCTTTGTCGTGCGGACTGACCTTCTGGATACAGACCTGATTGTGGCTTGGTTTTGGTGTGCCATCGGTTGATGCCTTGTGCATTAGACACCGGCGCACTAGAAGTTTCTAATTAATAATAATAATAATAATATTATTATTATTATTATTATCTGCAATTTATTACAATAGGTCTTCGCACGCTACAAATCGTACCATCCTCGTGAATTGGGCTCAAAATTGACAGTAACAGCTACGATGTATCGTAAATATAATGTAAATATACGCGTTTTTTCTGTAGCGACAGCATGGCCTTGACCCTGCTCATTTTCAATGAATTAATCGGATGAGATCCTTCGCCGCCGCTGCCCGTTTGAATGGGCGCCACGTCTTTTGTATTAGTATTCAGTGTACAACGATTCATGTATAAAGTGCAGCAGGACGCAAAATATAACGTGAAATACAATCAGTTAAGCGAAACTGACGACTATATAGCGTCTGATAAATGCGATTTAAAGGTGTCTAAACACAGCCTAATATTTGTATTATTATTCAGCGTATAACGACATCTTGTGGCTGCCGTTGACGTCCGCCTTTCCTATCGTTGAAAACGGCAATATCGGACAAATCGAAATTGACGAGTATATTATGTCGGGAAAAGCGATTTTAAAGGTGTCTAAGTGCAACCTAATATTTGTAAAATGTAAATGTAAATGTACACGTTTTTCTAAATCGACCGTATGGCCTCGACCCTGCTTATTTTCAGTGAATTAATCGGGTTGGATCCTTCATCACCGCTGCCCCTTTGACCGGACAGCAAGCCACTTAAAGTCCCCGTGCACGGACATACCACGGTCCGTGCACTGGGACCTTCTCGTCCGTCTAAATCTGTCTGTCTAGTCCTTCTCGGGCAAATCCTTCTCAGGCTATAACAACCGAGATTCAAATCTCTGAAATAAGCCACGGCTGGGTTGCGAACCGGCGACCTCACGCTCAGAAGCGCTTAGACGTACGCGTTAACCAATGTAGCTAAACAAAGCCAGTCTGCTATTGTTCCGCAGCGTCGCCGGCGTAAATGAAGAATATTGTAATCGATGTTGTGATAAAAGTTCTTCAGTTTCATGGGCGAAAATGTAGGAATGGTTATCTGCGTCCCGTTATAATCCTTGTTGCATTCGCTTCTGCTTATACGATTCACGACCCGGTTCGTCGTGTGATATTTCTGCTTTGGCCTTTCACTCAAGACTGAAAGCATACCTCTTTCACAGATATTATCCTGACACCCCTTCTTCCTCTTATCTCTCTCTCCTCTCCAACCCCAAACACCACCACCCCCGTAGCTGCCACGCTGTCTCTCCGTCTGACTTGGATCTTGACCTGGAACCGAACCCTTTTGCTATCGATTTTGTTTTGACTGAGCGCCTGTGAATAAGCTGGTCCCCGCGGCGCGGCTTTCGTTGGGCGCTGTAGAAATCTCGGGATTACGATGATATTGGAAACTCGCTGTCTGTAGCTATAACATGGAGGCTTTGATGGCGTTGAATTGCTACTGTCCCGTTAACAGTGCAGCGTCGTAATCGTAACCTCGAAATTTCTAAAGCGCTACTCAAAAGCTAAGCGCAGGGCACCAGCTTATTCATGAGCGCCGCGTCAAGTCCGCGGGGTTTTCCAAAGATGCCACGTCAAGAGCCAGGTAATCGTAATCGTATCGTAATCTCGATATTTCTACAGCGCCCAACGAAAGCTAAGTCACGGGAACCAGCTTATTCACAGGCGCTCAGTCAAAACAAAATCGCTAGGCAAAAGGGTTCGGTTCTAGGTCAAGATCCAGAAGTCAGGCAGTCAGACAGTCGGACGGCTACGGTGGATGGTGTTTGAAATTGAAGGTTGAAGGTCCGGTTGCCAGGAGACCAGAGAGAGGAGGGGAGTGGAGTCAAGGTTGGGTTGTATTTGAACTTAGAGAAATTGGAAGATTGATCAGGGTGAGATTTCTTGATAAGGTGAGACTTCAGTTTTGAATGGAATGCCTGAGAAGTAACAGACAGAGATGAAGGACAACAGAAGAGATGAAGGAGCAGAGAATTTACCCGTTAATACTTGTTTAAGATTTCACAGACGCTTGAGGTTGTACATATGCAAATGTAGGTCAAAGTTCCTTTATATTCCGCGAAATTGTTCTGTTGGAATTGTTACTAGCAAACACTACCTATAAACCTTCAGGCTTAGGCCCTGTAGTTCCCGGCGAGCCCTGAATGGTTTCATGTACACAAAGGCTATACACGTTGCTACTTCAAAGGAGCAAAAACGAGAGATTACAGTACTAATTAATATGGCGCTTGAAATAAGTATACATTTGCATACTTAATTCATCTGTGATCAAATTTCCAAAGTTTCCCGTATTCGTCAGGCAATATTCCTCAGCCTATATTACGCCTAATTTATGCCTTCATGCTTTACTGCATGCCTAACATGACTGCTAGACTCAATCCTTGTCATAAGACTATATTTGAGATCTAAATTTAGGCTAATTAGACCTTAGTCCCTCCACGTGCTGGCGCACATTGGGCGATACAGGTCCTCCATCCTTCTCTGTCCTGAGCAGCTCTGGCAGCCTCCTCCCACGTCAGTCCTCCGTCTGTGAGGTCCTTTGTGATCGTGTTCTTCCAGCTCTTTTTTGGTCTTCCTCTCTTCCTTCTCCACCCGCTTGGGGCCCAGTCCATTGCTTGCTTCGGGATTCTGTCCTCGTCCATGCGGTGCAGGTGTCCCAACCATCGCAGTCTTGCTCTCTTTATCATCTCTTCAATTCTCTCCATTCCCGTTCTTCTCCTGATCTCTTCATTCCTCACCATGTCTCTCCACGTGACTCCCAAGATCTTTCGCTGCCAACGGTGATGCGCTGCCTCCCTTTAGGCTAATAGGCCTATAATATACACGTAATTAGGTTATGCTTATTGATCTCTCCGTTTTAACAAGCACTTCAATTTACTTTATTAACAAACCCACTTGTATTTGATCAGAGAAGTGCTATAACATGGTTTTGAATATTAGTGGTAGGATGTAACATGGCCATCCTAGATGTATAGGATATATATATATATATATATATATATATATATATATATATATATATATATATATATATATATATATATATATATATATATATATATATATATATATATATATATATATATATATATATATATATATATATATATATATATAGATAGATAGATAGATAGATAGATAGATATAGACATGGCCATCCAAAATATTAGCATTCATGTGATCGTATTATACAGCAGTGAAGTGATCGTATTATACAGCAGTAAGAAGAGGAAACCGACCCGACCCTCATTTATGCTGGATCAACTAAAGGGTCATGACCCGACCGTCTTAGCTCGAGGCGCCGTAGCTGTTTCACCCCTGCTGTTTTCCATTTTGGAGAGAGAGAGAGAGAGAGAGAGAGAGAGAGAGACAGACAGACAGACAGACAGACAGACAGACAGACAGACAGACAGATAGAGATAGAGAGAGCCAGACAGGCAGACACACACACCTACACACACAGACAGGCAGACAGGCAGTCAGACAGACAGACAGACACACAGACAGACACACAGACAGAGATAAGAGAAAGAAGGGTGTCCCCAAAGGTACCATCGTACTCTATCAAACTTGACTGGGCAGGGGTTCCCCTCAGCCGAGGCTCTGTAGGCCTGTTAGGTACAGCACTGGTTCACTGTAGTTTCGGTCTCTGTGCAAAACCGTTAGTCGATATCTTTAGGTCTAAGTGGCCTACGTTTGCCTATAGCGAAACGAAGGCCATTAGACCGTTGTCTCTGTACAGGCCTACTTGTGAGTATTTGCTTGCGAACCTACAAGTGCACTTAGGCCTACTCATTGTTCGGTTTCCTGATAAAAAGACTCCACGCACAAAGGCCTCCTACCGACACTACTTTGCCTGATGCGTGCTGTACCGATGGTGCAAGGGTTGGGTAGAGTGGGGTAGTACACACTACCCTCAGATTACGACGAAGGGCGAAGTTTTAAATGTCAAACGCTTTTGTCGACACCGCTCTTAAGCGCCTACTTCCTTCGCAGCAGATGCGGGACCGAATTTTATGGCAACCCCGCTGACGAGAGAACCCCCTTCTCGACTCAGCCGCCCACCAAAAACCTTTCCAGTGAAGCACGCAGCCATTCATTCACCCTTTGCGTATAGGCCTACTCCCCTTCCCAAAGCTCTCCCATTGACCCTGCTACGTCTCCGGTGTGATATTTCACCCCTCTTGGCCGGTGCGAAACGCAGGCAGGCTGGTCCCCTCTGGCGGAGGATGGGGTCCCCGGACACAGGCAGACAGACAGACAGACAGACAGACAGACAGACAGACAGACACGTCCGTCAGACTGGCTGGTTGGGCTGGGGCTCGATACACGGCGTAAACGACGGAGGGCGCTATTTCTGTGTACATGTCAGGGCCGACAGCTGGTTCTCCTGTAAGAATGGGTCCGGCGGACAGACAGACAGACAGACAGACAGACAGACAGACAGACAGACAGAAGGACGGACGGACGGACTGATGGACGGCTGGACAGACAGACAGACAGACAGACAGACAGACAGACAAACAGACAGGCAGATACACAGACAGACAGGAAGATACATACAGACAGACAGATACACACAGACAGGCAGACAGACATACACACGCACAGACAGAAACACAGACACACACTCAGACATGCAGACAGAGACACATACAGCTGTATGGATGCGAAGGCTTCGACAACTCAGCTGAGTTGAATAACAAATTCAACAGCATTTTCAGTTTATGAAAAATATAAAAAATTTTAAATAAAACTTGCAACTCATATTTATAAATTAAAAGCAAAAAATAAAACTAAGACCCACAAAGTACAACTAATTTTCAAGAAGACCGTAAGATGTGCAGTGGTTTTGCATAAATAAAATATCTTACAACAAATTTAAAATGTTGCAAAAACTAGTGTCTACGGGCGATTGGCCAGTACAAGCTTGGCACACTAGCATAATGCAGATCCACATAATTGTGACATTATGGAGATCCACATAATTGTGACATAATGGAGATCCACATAATTGTGACATTATGGAGATCCACATAATTGTGACATTATGGAGATCTACATAATTGTGACATAATGGAGATCCACATAATTGTGACATAATGGAGATCCACATAATTGTGACATTATGGAGATCCACATAATTGTGACATTATGGAGATCCACATAATTGTGACATTATGGAGATCCACATAATTGTGACATTATGGAGATCCACATAATTGTGACATTATGGAGATCCACATAATTGTGACATAATGGAGATCCACATAATTGTGACATTATGGAGATCCACATAATTGTGACATTATGGAGATCCACATAATTGTGACATAATGGAGATCCACATAATTGTGACATTATGGAGATCCACATAATTGTGACATAATGGAGATCCACATAATTGTGACATTATGGAGATCCACATAATTGTGACATTATGGAGATCCACATAATTGTGACATTATGGAGATCCACATAATTGTGACATTATGGAGATCCACATAATTGTGACATTATGGAGATCCACATAATTGTGACATTATGGAGATCCACATAATTGTGACATTATGGAGATCCACATAATTGTGACATAATGGAGATCCACATCACAATGTTTGTGACAGATGTCTAACAAAGAGCTGTTTAATATCTGTGAGAACAGCTCAAATGACAACAAATTTTCCAACCAAGACATTCGAAGGCACAGAGGTCTTCTGATTTGGTTGCTGGCCACCGGCATAGACTGTGTAGGCCCCTGAACAAAAGAAATGCAGTTCATTGAAATATGAACTCACCACCACTTCACCCCTTGCAATCTCTACTCAGGTCTTCCACTCAAAACTGAAAACACTCCTCTTCAACATATCCTATCCCGATTCCTCTTCTTCCCCTTATCTATCCCTCAGATCCAATTCCAAACATCACTCACCGTAGCGGTCTGACTGCCCGACTCTTGGGTCTTGACCTGGAACCGAACCCCTCTTGCCTATCAATTACATTGGGTGCTGTGGAAATCTTGAGTTTACGATTACGATTACTCAGAAACCAAGAAAAGGAGATCAGTAACACGCTAGAAGCATGGACTACTTACTGCTCTGCATGGCTCATAAAAGGTGTTATATAAGTACCCAGATACACATTTACTCTAACCAGATTTAGCTAACCTTTCAATGTGACATATCCCGGTGGATTATCGCTCCAGACAGCCAGCTGTTCAAGAGTGACCTTGAAGTGACCTGTGACCCCATAACCCTTACGAATGAAGAAACGGTCAAATGCAACGAGTTGCAGACGAGGAGTAGGAAGTGACGAGTTGGTCCACGAGACATACACCTGGATTACCTGGAAAATTATGGCAACCTTGGAATAGTAATCACCGTAATCATACTAGTAAATGTAAATGCTTTTCTATAGCGACCATATGGCCTTGACCCTGATTATTATTCAAAGAATTTATTGGGTGAGATCCTTCACCACTGCTGCCCATCTGAATGGGCACCACATCATTTAAAGTCCTTGTGTACGAACCATGCAAGCCCGAGATTCAAATCCCTGACAGGGTTATTTAAGAGTAAGTCCTTAGCATTAAAATAAGGAGTGGGTAACATAAAAACCAGAACAGCGATGAACTCTTGAACTGCTATGTCCTGGTGCTTCAGAGCAACTGGACACAACTCACCTCCTCGCCATCATACGTAGGTCCCTCGTTGGAAACGTAAACGTCAATCATAATGATGTCACCATAATGGACAACACTGGGTCGTACTTCAAGCGACCTGTAGTTGAACTTGCTGTACGAAAGACCATATCCAAACGGATAGAGAGGCTCTGCTGAGAAGTAACGATAGGTTCTGTTCTCCATTGTGTAATCCGTTATCGGCGGATACTGTCAAAATCAACCCAGTTCAGTTAAGATAACGTCTGAAAAGATAAGGCAAACTTACGATGATTATGATGATGATGACAATGATGATCATAATAATAATAATCATAATAATAATAGTAATAAGAAGAAGAAGAATAATATTAATAATAATTTGTATAGTGCCGTAGCATGGCTGAGGCCGAAGAAAAGGGCGCTGTACATGAGTTATAAATTCAACGACAGTCATAAGATATCCTAAAAACAGAGGTCGTAAAGTGTGTAAAGGAGAATGTAAAGTAACGTAAATTGTAAAGGAGACTATAAGGTAAGGGCATAAGGTACGATATGATAATTTACGGTATGTGTGTAGAAGGCAAGGTAAGATTATTTAAAGTCAGTTGCAGTGAGGCAGATGGCACAACACTGTCCATGATGCAGCCAATCCTCGGCTTGATGACGGCTGAAGACAAGACAAGACTTTGAGGCAGTAGTTATTTGCTCAGATTTGTCACACGCCAATGCAACGATTGCACTCAGCGGTTTGATCCTGAGATTTTTAAAGTATTTCTTGTTAAAAGGCAGACCAGCTAACAGCAAATGAACTGTCAGTACCTTTGCCAAGTTACATGGTTCATTAATGTTTATTTCACGTGATACGTTGGGATTCAAATTCAAGTAACATACATGGTACAAATAAACACACAGCTTTTAACAGATTTTAATCTCGGGCTAGCACGGTCTGTACATGGGGACCTTAAATGGCATGGCACCCATTCAAATGGGAAGCAGTGATGAAGGATCTCACCCAAATAATTCATTGAAAAATGAACAGGGTCGAAGCCATATGGTCGCTATAGAAAAACGTGTACATTTGCATTTATCTGGTACAGTGGTATATACATACACACATACATATCTGGTATATACATACATGCATGGTGCATGCATACAGACATACATGTCTGGTATATACATACATTCACACAAGGTACATACATACATACCAGCACATACCGATTTCCAAAGGCACGTGCTGAGCTCACCTGGTTGACAGACATTGGCCATGTGGCAGGTAGACGTCCAGCAGGATTGGCAAAGGGACCATCGTTGAAGAGGACCTTGCGGAGGGCCTCCCCTGCTGCCTGGGCTGGAAAGAAGCACTCAAAGATGGCCACCACCCGGTCACTGGTCTTGGCCCAGCTGATGTCCAGCGGACCAGCGTTCATTAAAACGAGAACAACAGGAGTACTCGCAGCTGATGGAAACATTCAAAACATGGCAGGAAAATCACTACAATGAGGTTGAACGCACATACACACACATACACACATACATACACACATACATACAAACACATACATACACACATACACACATACATACACACAAATATAAACATACACACACATACAAACACATACATACACACATACATACACACACACATACATAAACACAAATATAAACATACACACACATACAAACAAATACATACACACATACACACATACATACTGTACACACAAATATAAACATACACACACATACAAACACATACATACACACATACATACACACAAATATAAACATACACACACATACATACACACATACACAAACATACATACACACATAAGCGTGCATACACACACATAGATACACACATAAACATGCATACATACACACAAACATACATACACACATAAACACACACAAACATAAATAAATAAATACATAAATAAATAAATAAATACATAAATAAATAAATACATGCATACGTAATATACTACATCAGACTATAACCGATGATCGAAAGAATGGAGATCAATAATTTCACCTGTTGCCACCAAACAGATGGCGCCGGGAATTGATCATGATAATAAATTTAGTTATTGATTAGATAGGTTAGGCTCCCTCATCGACATCTTATGACATCAAAGGCCGTTGACGTCGCCCTGCTCCTTTATCCAGGCTTGTAACTGTAACTTGTAGCTACCTGACTAAAGGCAGCGGCAGAGTTATTTATTAGATCAGATTATAAATCAATTTATATATAAATGACATTGGATCAAGTAACATCAGATCATGTCATAGACATCAGATTAGATAGCAGATTATGCTAGATTAGATACACAATAGTTATGATTAGATTATAATCAATGTTATGTTCCAGCATTTGTGCATAAGCACAACAAAAACATTAATTATTAGTATTTATTTGCAAAAATGTACAAAATACAAACGTGCATTAATAATAAATCAATACAGTACAAACATAAATAATTGTTTAACATAACATCTTCAAAGGGCTGCTTAAGAACAAGCAGCCTTTTGAAGATGCTATGCTGAACAATTATTATCTCAACAATTACCAAATTACAGCAGTTTTAAATTGCTTACAATAACTGACAGCATCCTTTAGCAACTGAAGTTGTTGTCCAGGGAGGTCAATGTTGCGACGGTCGTTGCTTTCAGATTCAATGTTTTCCCCTGAAAAAGTAAGTAAGCAGATGTAAAACATGTAAGGCACAGATGAAGTTAGCCTTAACTAGCATCTACAACATACAATTAGTACATCACAGTTAAACGAAAGGTAAAGTGATCCTTCATACATGCGTACATACGTGATATATTACACCAGATTGTAACTGATGATCGAAAGAGTGGAGATCAATAATTTCACCCGTAGCCACCAAACAGATGGAGCCATCTGTTGTTACACAGCTGTGTCAAAACAACCCTCAGAGCCACAGAACAAGCTATTTTGTCCTTTATCTGCCTCATCTTTGCCTTCAGTTAAAGACCACTTCTTGTGCTGTTAGGTCAAGAGTTTCTCCAAGGAATTTTTCTTGACAGCGTAGTTACAATTACGGTTACGAGTGTTAGGGTTGTCAGAACTGTATTTGCCGATGCGTTAATGCAACATCAACAAACTTAGATATGAGGAGGTCTTTTCTTATGCAATAAATGTCGCTCACAGACAAGACACCACAGTCACACAATGAAACGTGACTCAAATTATATTACACGTTTTATGGAATAACTAAATGGAAACCAATAAGATGCAAACTTTTGGCAATTTCAAAAAAACCTCATGTGATAGAGAAATTCCGAGTTCATTTCCAAAATCAGCAACTGGAACACTGCTAGAATCACCAAAATTTATTAAGGGAGCAAAAATCACGTTGACCAGTGATAGCAGTAATCAGTCAACACATTAGTGATAATATTCCATGAAACACCCAACATGGCTAACTGTTAGATAGCCATGTTTTAGCATGTTTTTGAGGTTTTCAAAGGCGCTATATAAACAGTCAGGTACATACACACATACATACATACATACCTATATACATACCTACATACATACATACATACATACATGTCGAGCAACTACTAAACTATGCCAAACCTGTTCCTAGGAAGACAAAGACTATTTCGGTTCCATTGACAGCAGCTGCTATTTCTGTCTTATTGTAGACTTCGCATTTCGTGTCCGAGTCTTTGCAGCCAGCGGCAAAGCGTGTTTCCTGAGCAATATCCTTCAGACCACTGAGCGGGGTTATCACATATTTTGGGTCTGGATCCGGGGCGTAGCCTCCAAACATTCCATACGTATTGTTAGCCATTGGACCAACAATCTGAACACAAAGATAAGTAAACAGTCATGTAATGTAAGGTAAAGAAAAATAACGAAATGTTGACTCATTTGACACAGCATCAGTCATCTTTTACCTGTATTACAGAAGAGGGTTCAGTAAGGTAAAGTAAGGTTCTGCAGAATGCAGCAAAACCTCATTTACAGTAGTCACTGCTTCAACTGGCGGAAACAGTAGCTTTGCTCAGGATTCAGTTAAGTATGTAATGCGTTTGTTAACGTGCCGTATGTCCATCGACAGAGTGAGGAATCGCAGGTGAAAGTTAAGACCAAAACTGAAAAATAACTTTCATCTGATTTCAAAGATAAGGTCAGGCGAGGACAGTTAACACATGGCAAGGCATGGCAAGGCCAAGTAACTCCAGAAAGAAAGAGCTCGGTTTTATCAGTTGGTTGCAGAGAACCCTTTCTGGGAAAAATGCTCTAGAAGCTACCTATAATGTTTCTGTGGTATAAATTCACCTAGGTAACTGTTAAAATTTACTGTGATATAGATTTGAGACCATTACTGATATCTCCAGCTGCTACAGACTGATAATGTACTTCTTTATTTGCTTTTAACAACACCTGGCTGGAAGTGGAAGAAGAGATTACTAACATATTACGAATACCTAACTAAAAATTACTAACAGTAAATATGTTTATTATTTACTGATTAGCAGTGTATAAAGTCAATTATTTAGCTACTTACTGTACTTATTTGGCAGTACATCATACTTATTTTTCCTATCTGAACTGCACATTTCTAAGCAGACTCACTGCTATCTTTTGCCATCTTTTTCCCTTTGGCAGCGGCAGAAATCCATTGTTTTTCAAAAGCACAAAGCTCTGTAAAGCAGATTTCAGTGAAAGGTTCCGATGCTCGGCACACTGCACGACCGTCGCTGGATCGAGTGATGAATATGGATTGAAATCCGGAGGATCGAAGAGCCCGAGACGCATGCGCGTGTAGAACAACGGCTTCACAGCTTCTCTGACAACGCTTTCCGACAGCTTCCCCTGAGCAACTGCTTTCGAAATGGCTGCAAACATCGGAGTACCACCAGGTCCATCCTCCAAGTTCGTACCTAGAGTCGATGACATAGCACCGTTTAAAAGATTCCCAAGCACTCGTATCTGGATACAAAAAAAGTAAAGCTCCCATGTCCCATGCGGAAAGTGCTCATTTCCATGCACTTTGGCCCCTGATCTGGCAATGGATGAATCCCAAGGTCCTGGATGTGGCACCAACGCATCGCAGGACTTGTCAAGTACTTCCCAGCTTATGCCGGTATAAGTTTTGCAGCTTGGTGACAGAGACCAGTGAGCAGGGTCGTTACACGGAGTGGCTCGTTGTCCGAGGGGCTAACATGTTGGCTTTTCACCTCTGAGACCTAGGTTCGAATCCTGGGCCCATGTGAGAAATCGACATTGATCACATTCTTATACCATGCGTACCATCACAGGCCATCATTTCTTAAACCAATACACACATACACATAAACCTTCTCCATATACGTACATATAAACCTTATTAGAGTTTATCATAAATTTAGGTATATCATTCAACGATTTATTTTAAACTGTGCACACTTATCAACGATTTATTTTAAACTGTGCACACATCAATGATTTATTTTAAACTGTGCACACTATATCAATGAGTTATTTTAAACTGTGCACACATCAATGATTTATTTTAAACTGTGCACACTTATCAACGATTTATTTTAAACTGTGCACACATCAATGATTTATTTTAAACTGTGCACACTATATCAATGAGTTATTTTAAACTGTGCACACATCAATTATTTATTTTAAACTGTGCACACTTATCAATGAGTTATTTTAAACTGTGCACACTTATCAACGATTTATTTTAAACTGTGCACACATCAATAATTTATTTTAAACTGTGCACACTTATCAATGAGTTATTTTAAACTGCGCACACTTAAGGCAATACAAACCTGCATTTACAGCCGCAGCAACCGTGTCAACGATGTTACTCGTATACTTGTGGCCAACCATGATTCCTTCGATCGCACCCTCATCGCTGATGACATATCCGTTGAAGCCCCATTCGTTTCGCAGAATGTCAGTCAAGAGACGTTTGTTCGCACAAGCAGGAACCCCGTTGATGCTACAACACAGTTGAGCCACTGTTGTGTACACTCACTGTGCACCAAGTTATTATAATATATTATAATATATTATAATTTATTATAATATATTATCTTATTACAACATATTATAACATATAATATCGTAATATATTATACTTTAAAGTTACATGACCAGTGTGTAAGGATACGGTCAAATATCTTTAAATTATTTTCAACAGTTTCACTTTAAAATAGTTTCTTAATATCTGTAACGTGTAATAGTTTTAGGTTTTGCAATAATTGTAAGGAATTAAAAGTCCTCATACCTCACTGTGAGGCATACATTAAGTAAGTAAGTAATGCATTTGTTGAAGTGCCATCAACTCAGCGAGGAATCAATCCATTGGCAGCGGACAATTCTCAAGGTCCTGGACAAGGCACCAATGCATCAGACTTGCATAAATTGGCAGTAATGCAAAAAATATGCAAGAGATTTGGCTTATTCACAGGCACCCTAATTTTCATTAGCTTTTCATGCTTTACTACACAGCAATGATAAAAAGGAGCTATAAGAGTGTTGGCACCTGTTGTAGCTGCACATAAGGCTGTACGTTCCTGCTTCTACACACATCCGAAATGCAGGCAGAAATGTCATTCGCCAATCTCTTTCCGTAACCTAAAGCAATCAAAACACCGAAAAACAGCTCAAGCAAAAAGAAAGCTGAACAGAAGACATTTTTCGCAATGTTGCTCAATTTTTATAACTAAGTGAGAAATCAGTAAAATCAACAGCAGATAAATGAAGGGGCCAATCCAGCCTGGCAAATCTGAGATTTGCCCCATGGGACCCTTCCAAACCCGAACTCAGCTCTCAATACCCTTCACCATTAGGCTCTCTCTTTACAAATGCCACTGGGCATAATCTAATCTAACAACAGCTATCGTGATAATTGTCATCAAAATCTAAGACTGACATAAAAACAGACATTTTCTATCCAAAAACCCACTGCCGAAAACCATAGCATAAAAATCATGCCTATAAATTTCATTCAAAACCCACCACTTATCCAGTACCAAAAGATGTGGCGTATCAGCGGGCACGTAATGAATATATAATTTTCAAGGCAAGAATAAGATCAGGTCAAGGCATGGGTCAAGAGTTCAATGCAACAATAAGGTCAGGTTAAGGCCTGGGTCAAGAATTCAAGGCAACAATAAGGTCAAAAAACTTAAGGCCTGGGCCAAGAGCTTTAAGACAGACTGGGTGCCATGCATGTGATGTAACATTTAATGAAATTACCTTTGCATCAAATGAAAATCTGCTTTCTGGAATGTTTTCTGGTCCAGCATAGACGTCAAAGTGTTTGCAGCCAGCGTTTGCACGAATGTAACGATCGTGGTTTCCCTGGAGACCTTTGACATAAGCCGTTGCCATGACACCAGACAAAAAAGGATCCTCGCCATAGGTTTCCTAGAACAGTTTTAAACAGAATAAACCACAATTTCTGATTTATTTGCTTATTCACAATGTAATTAATCATCAGTCCCACGTAAAGTAATATATCATCAGTGTTCGGAAATTGCTTCAGTAACATTCTTTCTTGGGTAGCCCAGCAGAAGATATTATACATCATTCAAATGGCTCAAGAAACATTTTATAAAGATTCATCATCTCATCATCATCATCAGCAGCAGCATCAGCATCTTTATCATTATCATTAGTATTATACATTTTATTTACAGAATTAAATAAACACTGGACCTTAACTTGCAAAAAAAGAATTAGTAAAAGAAAAACAAGGAGAATACTTGATTGCGACCCCATCTTGGATCGCGCATGATGTTAATGACTGGGCTCCAACAGCTTGCACTCGTGTGTTGCCCGTAGTCGCCATGACGACTATAGTTGTTGAACTTGGCACGAACTTCAATACCAGTTGCCTCGGCAACTAGAAACAAAGTTTCTGGGCTAAAACAGAAACAAACAAGCAGAAATTTGTTTTATTTCATTAACAGCAGCGAAAATTCCTACAATTTGTTTTAGTTCATTTGATTATTTTTAGTGGTGGTGGTGGTGATGATGATGCTGCTGATGATTATACTAATGAGTGCAAAACATTACGACGAGGAAGACAGCAATGGCGATAATGTAGGCAAACAGGAAAATGAAAATTATTATTTAATAAATGAATGAATAAGTAAGTAAATAAAATAACGTGCTAATAACTGCACCTGAATGCGGCTGCAAGACCCAAGGCTTGAGGAAAGGATGTAGCTGGTCCGGCGCTCACGTCTCCTCGCAGGCACTCCGACCCCCACGGGTAGGGCGAAATGCCAAGTCTTGGAATGCCGGGGGCATGAGTCGTCCGTCCGCCATTTGCCATCTGATCTGTGATCTCGTCGATTGTCAAGCGCGAAACGAGGTCATCGACCCTTTCCTTCCAGGACAGGGTGTAGTCGTTGAAAGGGTAATCGCCCCATCGGCCATGTCGATAATTTCCGGAGATATCGACGACCCCGCTGACGCAAACCGTTGCAAAGACGGCCGTCAAAAAGCCTTCCTGCCACACCATCATCAACGAAGACCAATCGTCCGAACTTCAAACAGTTCCTCAAACTTCCACATAAATTTCAAGTCGTCCACGTTACATGGACCTTCCCTGAGCCACGACAAAGGGTATATAGGCAACCCTGGGCACTGAAGCAATGCGCCAGCTTGTGAAAAGCATATGACTCTAAACAGGTCATCTAGGCCGAGCTGCGCAGCTTGTAACATACTGAAGGTGGCTGAATAAATCGGTTGGTGACAGGGTCTTACTAAAAATAAAAAGGGGCGTCTTCAACATAAACATCACGTAACAATTGAACCAGACTAACTTTCCGCTCTGGCTGCCTCGCTTTCAGAAATGATAAGAATTGTGTAATTAATTATAACTCAGTTATTTGCAAGTGCATTGATAAAACCGGTGTTATGTCATGTTATTATATAACACTGCAATACTGAAAAATTAGTGCACCGATATCAATAATTCTGTTCGCACCTATTTATCTTCTTACCGTCACGGCTATTAGACAAACCGGATGTTTGTAACATCTGCACTGTTATCTATAGCCATGTTGTAGGTGCGATAAAGTTTGAAGTGATTTGTTGGTACTGAAACTCTAAAGACCGCAGCTTCATATAGGAAAATTATAATTATAATTGGATGCTCTAAAACATTTTTGACAGTTATATTTGGAATACAGCAACATGGCGGTGCCAACGTCTGGTTCTGGACAGGGTATGCATAGGAGAAACACACTGGCATTTTGCTTTTGTTTACGCCCATAACTATGTGCTCATAACCGTCTGTAGCAATGCTATCATTTGCGGCACTGACCTAGCACCGAAACTGATTTTCTGACTGATATAACGCCGATATATAAGCTAGCCTCCCGCTGATTTGAGTCATTTGACTGTAATTTTAATGACTGTTTGCAGTATATCCTACATTAGGCTGATGCAAAATTCGTTACAAATAGTCACGTGGACAGGGTAAATTGGTACTGGCATATCGAGTGACTGCGCGGGCGTCCCGGATTGGCAGAATCAAAAGTTGGCAGCCCTAAATTGATATAGTTTAGATATTAGCATTACGGTCTCCATGACGTACAAGGAATTAATCGCTGGTCGCTTCGAAGTGAAACGAAATTTTAGGGCGAATCTGGTCAAAAGCCCAAAGGGGATATCCAGAAATACAGAACATAATATGTGAACTAACAACAGTGTAAGCGTAGTGTATGTTTTCTTCTGGGCTGATGTGATATTAGAACTGGTGCCAGAAGTTTCCCATAAATCTTTATAGAATAACCAAATAATTTTACAGTGAATAAGTTGCTGATAATTACTTAGTTAAGCATCAGCCCATCAATCGTTTTAATTTAAATAATGACCAATTCAGTCAAAATAATTACCTAAGATAGGGTTACAGTATATTAAAACTTCCTCAGAAATTCCACTGATTTCTTATGCTTTTCTGAAATTTTACCCAGTAAATGAATGACGAGTGTGATTTTTTTGTTTTGACAGAACGACAAAACAAGAAAATTCTTGAGATGTTAGAAGAGCAGAAGAAACGACTTCGGCAGCAGACTGCAAGTCCCGGCATCATGGCTGCAACAAAGGATGGGTAAACTTAGATCTTGTTATCTTGACTTGAAAGGCACTGTATGGATGGAGTCTGATCCCCAGAAATTTTGACTGAAGTGCAGATACACCACAAAAGGAAAATCTTTGTTAGGCTGCAGTTTAATAGCTAAGTAAATAACTAAGTTTGTTTGAATCACTTGGGGTGTGGTGGTGATATAGAGGTCATCAGCTGACATTATGTAGCTCATGTAAATTTGTTGCGTTTACTTTACAAAGAGTTAAATGATTTGTAAAACTTCATTCTCATTATTTTTAATCCTCTCTTACCGTTTGTTATCAATTTAATCCTATTTATATTGTAGGATGATGCCAGGAATGTCTGCAAACACTCTACCATCGGTAATGTTCAGACTAATATCTTAATTTTGTCGTAAATTTTGTCTATTGAATAGTTTTAGTAGGTTGGTGGAACAGATTCATTGTTTCGTGTGGTAAGAATAGAAAATTGCGCACAGTAAACATTAAGCATCATTGATACCAAAAGAATATGCAGATTGTTCTGTACATATATGTTACTTCCTTTCCTCAATAATGGAAATTTTAATGCAGTGTTGTGCTTTGCTTCTAAGTCATGCAAAAACCGGGTCACGTGAAGTCAGAACTTGGTGCAATTTTGTCAGCTCACATGGTAGTTCCAGTGTTTAACGACATCTTATGGGATCAAAAGCCATTGACGTCGCCCTCCTCCTTCATCCAGGCTTGGGACTGGCACTTCTCAACTAAGAGCAGTGGTGGAGTTGTCCACTCACATCTGATCTGTGTATTCTAGATATAGGCTGTATGAATTACGACCACATCCAAAGCTCAAACGCAAGTTTAATGCTAAAACAGTACATATTAAATAAGTTTCATTGTAGTGCATGCTTGTCAGTTTTTATGCTTTTTGTGTTTTAGAACTCAAATTCATCAGATTCACAGCACATGGCAGCAGCCCAAAAAGCGGCACTTCAGGCAAGTGTCTGTTAATGTCCTCTCTCTATTCATAAATATTCTAAAACGAAAGAAAACTTTCTGAATTGTGACACCGTTACAAACACTAGTCTATGTGTTCCTGTATTCACTTTTTGTCTGTTACTTTGTTTATTCTGTCCAAGACGTTGCCTGGGAATTAATCAGTTCCAGTTTAGATGGCTTGTAATTTTTGCATATGTATTTATTTCCTTGTAGTATAAGCATGTATAAAAGTTCTCCATTATCAACATTAACTCTTATGTACACCAGAACCTTATAAAGCACCTCATTTTATAATGCAATTTCTGATATAAAATGGTCAGGAAAACATCCCAAATGTAATTCTGCTTTATAACAAAATCTCATTATAACATGGCTTACAAAAGGTTGTGCCTTAATTGGGTTCCAGTGTATTTCGTTGAACTGCCGGTAATAATCATTAACGATGTATGTTTCTGTATTTTCAGCATGCTCACGCAAACTCCGTAGGATATTTCATCACTCAAGACTCCGCTTTTGGCAATCTGATTTTGCCCGTTTTGCCGCGGTTTGATAAATAACTTGTGGAAACACAGACAGTCAAGACAAATGGTTCTCGAAGATCAAGTCTCAATCAGACTTGCAGTCACTGTTGCTGTATGGGGCAAAACTTTGACAGTTTCGCTGCTCTGAAGCTGAAGTAAATGCTGAAGATACAGTTGACAGCCAGAAAGTTTTATTTTAAAGAATGTCTGAGTAAAGCACCGAATTGATGGCTTGTTAATCATAAATTTATTTCATGCCTAAAAAGTCAAGAAAAGAAACTTAACTTTTCGTATCTAATGCAAGGACTTCTATAACGATATAATAGTGTGATGTATATATATATATATATGCTATATGTATATATATATGTATATATATATATGTACATATATATATATATGTATATGCTTCAAAGTGAAATTGCAGTTAGTAGGACCTGACCTGTTAGGTCAAATTCCTTAACACATTAACACCAAAGACCAGGCTGTGGTGGGTAAGCGAGTTGGAAGAGACGAGTTTTGAGTCCAAGGACTGGCAGAGTGCACAGTAGCACTCTATCAAGATAAAGTCATTACTTGTAATTTTGATTGCAAATTTGTATAGCACCTTTTCAAGAAAAACTCCTCAAAGGTACTCCCTACCTAACAAAAAAACCACAGTCAAACCGAACGGTTTTCAAATGCTTGCGGAAAGGAGACAAAGAAGGGCCAAGAGCTCGTGTTGTACCGGGGAACCTATTCTGGAAAGAAGCCAACTGTGGCAAAGCTTTGTTAAATGAGGCTTGCACGTGATGTCCATCGTTTCAATGGTATGCGTGATTGTGTCACTCTGTGTACAAATGTAGTCGGTGCGCTAAGGAGTTATTATGACAAATTAGCCAATTGGTAAAGCCCCTGCCCTGTGATGTCGAGAATGTGGATTCAAACCTCCCAAGAGACAACCCTGCAAGGACCTTAAGCAAGGCCTTTACACACAGATCCCGAGTTCTGATTTATCACCTACATAGCGTTTAGAGAGTGGTGCTGCAAGTGACTGTAGATATCTAACACTGAATATAGCACCTTTAAAGTAGCACTCAGATGTGCTGCACATAACAGAATAAGGGGTTTTACAGTTCATAAAAACCAAGTTGATTTGTAAGCAAATGATTCTCAGGTAACTGGTAATGTCACCACTAGGAGGCTCTCACATACACATAGAGCCAAAACAACGATGCCCTGTAACATTATTATGGTATAAACTACACTTAATCCCAACAGGACAAACTTAAGATCAGCTCTAGCTTGTCTATCTTATCAGAAATGACAAGGTCTCCGAGCCTTTTTGCACACAGGTCCTAATCTATGGAAATCTCTCCACCACCAGTGTTGCGGACCCCTCTTTCTCTTGGCTCATTTTGGAAACAACTGAAGCATTATCTGTTTCCTGTTGTCAAGCTTTTGAAGCGAATTTATAAATTAGTGCGATATAAGTCACTGATTAATAACAATAATAAAGAAATTCGTGAATTGCAAGAAGAAATATGAAAACTCTGCAAATGCACTAAGATTAGCTTGGACGATGCAAACAAGTTTTCAGTTTGTTCCTGAAGCTTTCACGCAAAAATTCTGGAGTGTGGAGCTTCTTGGACAAGCACAGTCGAAACGTTCAGGCCACGTGGAGAATGCTTGTCTGTGCCCTAGTGGCCTTTCCAGAACATACGAGTCATCATAGTTCTTTGATCAACGCTATCTATCCATACCAACAACAAACCAGTTGACAAGCAGTCCTTGGCTAAATATGGATGTGCCAGACAATGCAAAAAATTTTAATTTCCCACTATGTTGCACACACGGTGAATGAAGGTGTTAATGCAACAATCTGAAAAATTCTGGCATTCCAAAAGTTGAAAAGGCACACCATAACAATGCCGTAGCGACAAACTTAATGCCAAAGAAGCATGCTTGGTGATAAAAGAACACCTAAGGTGTTTTGTTACTTTATAGCATTGGTATTTTAACTAAGGCATTTCGAGTTACATCATTCATGACTACATAGCTGAGGTGATGAAAAGTATAAAGTTAGCAGTTTTATTGGACATTTCAAATAACTAAGAAAAAGTTGGGCATTGTTCAAATGTCTTAATGTATCATGTTATTTACGGAAGGGGAAATTGGCGTTGCAATAGTTTTCATCCCCATACATTTTTAAGGTTCTGCAGAATTCGTCAGTTGGGGGTTATTTGAAGCCAAAGCAAAAAGTCCAAAGGAAAGGTGTGGATTCGACATTTACTTTCCAAACACTTGCATGGTTTCAAAACGGTTAAAAAATCAAACAATACAAAACAGTCAATGCATTTGACGTTTAACACAACTTTGGAAGTTTGGTTTTCCATAAGTCGTCCTCCGTGGATGCTCAACTTTTTCAATGTTATGCGATCCCGAAAACATAAGAACGCAAAGGACGATCCATCCAAAGTCCTGCCAACTGTTGATTAAAATGCTGTCTTTATAAAGGCACAGTGTGGAGATCCAATACAGCTGTCACATAATTAAAGCGCAACTTAGTTTCCCTTGTTGTCAGGCAAGCCATCTTCTGCGTTGGGACATTTGCGTCGATGCAAGATGGCGGTTAGAACCTTAGTACGCACAAAAAGCCGTGCACCTCCGCTTAGCCGCCATCTTCACTTTTAAAAACTCGAAAAGTACATGAAAAGTAGTATATTATTGCTATGCAACATTATAATAATCATCTACAACTAGAATAATGAATGAAAACAAGAAAACTGACATCAATTATTGTTATAATACGAACTGTTTAAAGAACTATCTGAAAAACAGAAGAGTGATACAGTGACACGTGATCCGGTGAGCCGGCGGCTGGCAACAGTTGCCGTAGGAGCTGAGCGCCGCCATAGCCACGGTAGCTTTGACAACTGTTACCCGCAAACAAGGTGATCATGATTATATGCTATTCATTTTTCTTGACACTCGGTTGGGTATTCGCTGTTAAACGGCGAGACCGCGAATCGTGGCTGTTATGGGCCGCTTATCGGTCGATCTAAGTGAAAGACGAATAGATCAAAGATTTGGAGTGTTGGCGTCGCATTTGATTACGCTGCGGACAGCAACATGGCGTTGGTTTGAATTTCCGGCCGAATTCTATAGAGTTTCGTTCGGTTCTTGTGTCAGGAACTTCGTGTGGTTGACGGGGTTCACGGATCTCGGTCCGATCCCTTGTATCATGACCCGTGTTAAACAGTAAGATCATCTAAATTTGGTGTGTCACGTAGACTTAGCCGTAACGGCGCCAGTTTTACCTTGAGATTACATTACAGTGCGTTACATGGCCCGACGTGACCGCTGAACTGCAGTTCAGTCTGCATTTTCTGTAGGGGAGGTGGCTATCAAGTATAGGCATGGCCGTTAATAGGCGTAGCAGAGCTAGCGCAACAAGTGCTAGGCAGCCCCGAGAACATGTTTGGGCATGTTACCAGCGGGAGCTTTTGAGCAAAAATGGATTAACGTGCCCAGAAAATGCCTACCGTTTGTGTCGCGATCATTGGCGTCATCAATTTACGAGCCGTCTGTTATCTTGGGCGTAAGATCTGGGTTACGGTACTTGCATAGTTGAGCATCGAATTGCTGTCAAGCTCATGATAGATTAATTTAAAGGGATATAATTGTGAAAGT
Source organism: Norana najaformis (assembly GCA_964023275.1). Classification (NCBI taxonomy): domain Eukaryota; kingdom Metazoa; phylum Annelida; class Clitellata; order Crassiclitellata; family Hormogastridae; genus Norana; species Norana najaformis. The sequence goes on along the minus strand of OZ029923.1, from coordinate 4,232,598 downwards.
CGATGCTAATTAGCGATTAGCTATGTTAATTTATGCAGTAAATCAGGTGCTAAATAAGATGTAAAGGATTTTATAAGGATGATATTGATGAACTGGCAGTGACTGTTGTTATGAGCCAAGTGGCTATCCTGGCTAAGCTGTGTATTTTCTGCCAAGAAAATGTAAAGTATGCATTCCTTTATTTATCTTTTCTTGAAGAGGAATTCTAGTGTACAGTTTTACAGGATTAATTGTTTACAATTTCGAAATAAAAAGCCTGAGGTACAGGTGACATTTTCAGCTGTTGGGCATAATTTTAAAAGCTAATGCTTACATAATTAAGATCTACCCCAACTTTTCCTTTGATCCAGTACCTCTAGTTTTTCCTGTAAACCCAATAGCATCCAGTTTCAGCAGGTATACCTGCCAGTGGTTGCCTTTCTGTCTCCATTGATGAGCCTGAAAATTTGCAGACTTGTAGCTAGATTTTAAAGAGCTGCCTGTGACGTCTTGGCATAAATATTCAGAGGTCACTCCAGTCTGTGATTTGACTTTCAGCAATTTGTTGCATAGTTTGGCGTCTTTGTTTCATGATTCTCAAGTGGTTAAAACTGCTGTGTATGTATCTATGTACTTGGGGATTTATACAGCACCCTTTAAGAACCTCTCGGATGCACTGAAACGTAGAGTTTGTACAGATGGGGTGTTTATACAGTATTTATTTTTGGTAGGGCACTGTTGCCTATTGAATATAGCGCTCAGCTTGTAACACAGAGTACGTGTACGAGCTTCTTGTGAGACAGTTACTACGTAAAGACCTTTATCAGTTGATCAGTGTCTTTGATTGATGCTTAGTCATTTTATAGTGGTGCTTAATTATTGTAGACATTATAATTATGGCTTTTGCACAGGTCTGAAAAGGTGTGGTTTAGCTGAAAACGTTTCTGGAGCTGTTTCTAGCAGAACAGTTCATAAATCTTTTTTGAATTGCTGTCATCTGTTCAGATTTTCATGTGGATGGTTCTCTTGGATGCATTTAGGCTTATTCTAATTCCCTAAATATTCATTTAAAAAATTTTTTATACTGCAAAATGAGCAAAGTTTCTAGGCGCAGATGTACTTTTTCTGAATTGCTTTAAATTGTGTTTTAATAGGAAAAAGCTACATCTAAATGTAGTTTGGAAGCAGCATGACTACGCAGCAATATTTGCCAGATATGCAGACATTGAGCAATGCATCCGGGCAGCAGGTCAGTCTGTTCATTAAAATTACAGGCTTCATAACTTTTATTATGATATAAAAATACAGGCATCGGAACTCTTTTTATGCTATAAAAATACAGGCGTCAGAACTCTTTTTATGCTACCTTTGGGAGCGGTAGCTATAACAGGTTCTATCTTTGGCAACGATAATTATAACGAGACTATCTCACAGAACAGGCTAAATCGAATTTGGGATCCTTGTTTTATCAGAGTTTGTGTTGTAACGATGCTTGATTGAGAGAGGTTCCAGTGTTCTTGGTAATGCATGGCAAATTATGTTGACTAACGTTGTTCATGTGTGAATCTAATTGTGTACTTAACTGTTCATTTAAAATTCATAGTCGTCATCATTATTCGTAGGCTTAGTGGTTACAGATATTCTTTGCATATTTGATTGTTATTTCATCAATTCTCTGTTGTGCTGTCAGAGTCAAGCGGTGGACGTTGGTTTGGCACATCTCTTTTGTGCCGTCAAGCCTTTCTCTCTATGCTAATAATAATAATAATAATAAGACAATTTATATAGCGCCGTAACACAGCCGAGGCCGAAGAAAAGGGCGCTGTACATAAGTTCAGGCTAGGTCTTCTTCTTCTTCTTTTGTCATTTTCCAATATCACAGTTTTGTCTTTCTGTTGTTTTTCATTCTATATTTTTGCTCAGCAAGACCTGGTTTCCATGTCATGATCACTTGAGTAGCTGAGGACATCGATCCCAAAGTTAGTTTGACTTTAGAATTATGACAAAGTGTCATTTTATGGCTGTACTTGATATAGCAGCCAATATCCGCGTCATAAGGAGGTTCTGGTGTAAGTGAATAAAATAGCTCGAACTGTTTCTCTTCACTTGAAGTTTGTTCCAGTTGTACAGTCCATCACTTTGTTTGTATCTGGATATATCAGGGGCTCGGTAGCCTTTTGGATAGAGCGCTTGGCTTGTAACTTGGAGAGTACAGGTTTGAGCCTCCCCATTGATGGTTGCTGTGTAGGAGCCTTGAGCAAGTCCTTAACTCTGAATTGCTTTGCGCCTCAGATTCAGATTTGCTGACCTTGCACACATAGTAAATGCAAAATAATAATAATATTTGTGCAGTTCCTTTTGAGGATCGTTTTATTTGTCATTGCCAGGTGAATCAGGTACAGCAGCAGAACAGTTCTCAACAAATGCAGCACGGTTCTTCACAGAAAAGTGTCCAGTCCCACTCAGTCCTTCAGCCAACGCAGCCTTCATACGCTGGACAGCAATTCATTGTTACAAGTAGGTCATAGTGTGGTCAGTCAGCGTAGGTTGATTGACATCTTGTGGTTTTCTAAGCTCCTGTCTGTTCTAATCTTTGGCACAGTTTACTAAACACACAATATATCAATCAGTGGATGTTTACAATTCTAGAAGATCATGAAAATATGCAGAGTAGCGAGGAGTCTGCTTGGATTAATCAGAAAGAGGAAGCTTTCATACTTCGGGCATGTGCTACAAAAGAGTGTAAACTGCTTAGAGAACGAGATCATCTAAGGTGCAATTCCTGGATCCCGTGGACTGAAGTGTTGTTCCATCAGTTATTGCAGGAGACAAGAGACAGAAGCAGATGGCACAAAATTGTCTGTGGTTCAGCCAATCCTTGGCTCGAGCACGACTGAAGAAAAGACAAGACAACTCTAATTAATTAACTCATTATTTATCATTCATTGGGCATCTCAAAGCTGTTTTTAGTATGCACAGAATACTTTGCTTACCCACCGTAGTCCCACTTCTGGTCACGCTGATCTGTTGAATTTTGAATGGACTTCTCCAACGGATTACGATTTTTGAATCTGGTTTCACTTAAAGCGCCCATCGATAAGCTGCGTGCAATAAAATAACAGCACTGTAGGAATGTTAGATTAGATTTGTTGTCTGTGCAGTGTCCTGCTGTAGTAATTACTTGTTACAGACGAGTTTAATCGAAAGACTTCTATATTGCCATTATCGTTATGCCCAAGGCATCAGTCGATGGTCGCTTCAAGTCAAAATCAGAATAAAAAATCATTAGCCTTCGAAGAAGCCAGGTCGAATTCCTATAGGTCAGAGAAACCAGAAGCCAGTGGGAAGCAGTTTGAAAGAGATGCGGTTTTAGTTTAGACCTGAATGACGTAAAAGAATTGACAGAACGAACTTTGTGATTAACTCAGTATAAAGTGGAGAAGAAATTTTTAGTGGAGAATTAATTTTTCTGAAACACAGCGTATCTTTAGATTTGTGTGTTGTTTACAGTTGCTGGAGAACAAAACGAAGATCACGAAAATATGCAGCTTTCGCACAACGACGGCCAAGTCATCTATCAGCCGCAGTTAGTAGAACGTTTGTCATTCTGCCCATTCTTTCAACACCTTAGTAGACTGATCTTCTGGATATTGACCTTTATGCGGCTTAAATTTGATGCACCATAGGTTGATGCCTTGTGCATTATCCATCAGTACTCTAGAAGTTTCTAATTAATAATAATAATAAATAATTAATAATGATTAATAATAATAATAACATCTGCAGAACCAAAATGATTTACTACTCTGAAATGCCTTGTTGCCTTGGAAGTATTAGTTACAAGTTCAGCCCCAGATCATTTTAACAAATCTGGGTCTCTCTTTGATGCGGTTAGCTGCAGCTCTGCGTTCAATGGGCAGTGGTGAACTCTCTCTCCGTTTTGGTCGTTGCGTTTCTTGACACTAGCTTTTTAATTTGTGTTTCACAATATGATGATAGCGTGACTGGTTTTCTTGTCGTGTGTTTCACAGGCAGAACTATAATGACTACAGCCAGTCGACTATGTATACGTCCGTCACTGGATCCTATTACCAAGGTTCAGGAGTTTCTTCTCAGGTAGGGCAACACTTTGATATTGCTTTCCTCGTCTGTTTTGTTATGTTCTGTGCATGCAAAGGTATTGGGGATTCTGCCAGACAATATGTTGAAGTGTTTAAGGTTGGGATATACCAGTAGAAAACTAACAGACTGAGTACTGGTAGGTTTTATTGTGATATTCATGTCTTACATCAGCTACTCCCACCAATTAAAGCCCTCAGTTATTCCCTACGGCCCCACACCCATGATCGTATTATTCCTCCTGCTGACAATTTAACGCGTAAATGTTTTATTGTTAGGATGTTGTATGAATATTAAGTTTTCTTGTGTTCTTAAATACTTGTAAACCGATGTGCGATTAGCTATTGGTTAATAAAGAATATACTTACTTTACTTACTTACTTTATTGGAGACATTTCTGGAAGAAAGGCATGAAGTGTTTGCTTGAAAAGCCTGAGATTGTCAGAAATTGAATCCTTCTGCCTATTGTCGTAGATAATGCGGCCTTGAGCATAATGCGGCCTTGAGTTGCTATTTAGAGCCTGCATTTCTGTGGTTCTGATGTGTGCAATGTTCCCTCTAAGATCATGCAGCAGTTTTATGCTCTGTGTTCCATAAACGATGTTCAAACAATATGAATCGTTCAAAACTCCGAGCAGCAAGTTCAGAAACCCACACACTGCATTCACGGCTTAGGGGAACGTTGGGCTTGAAGTGGTGATGATTGACATCTAATCCAATCCAGCCATAACGACATGCATATCAGAGCCAATGCAACTCAGTTGGGGTCAAATTCGATTGCCAAGAGCTACAGGAAATGGCTGATTACAGTTCATAGAAATATGAGACAGATTAGATCAAGTTGTCATTTTAGCAAAAATAAAGCATGATTTTACTAACAGCATTGTCATACTTTTACTGCATCTTATGTCGTACAGATGTCATCTGGAAATGGCAGTGTGCCAGGGCAGCTTGTCATGCATGGTGGCGACACGTACATAGTCCAGGGGGGCGTCATGGGTGGCGAAGGCCAAGGAGTAGCGCATACCATCAGAGCCGCGCCTGCTTCGGTGAGTTTCTGGCTTATGGAAATTTTCTGGTATTTCCCACTTTTGGGGTTGAAGTGAGTTCTGTTTGTTCGTCCAGTTGACACGATCAATCTTTCAGATTTCTCTTGAATGTGATGTTTAGTCACTGAGTTGTGAGAATTGGTTTCTGTTTGTAATGCACTTGAGTTCTGATGAGGAGAGCAATATACAGGGAAACTAGTATCGTTTCTTCTCTTATAGACTCTCTTTGGTAGGATGCTGACTGCTTGTTAGTGTCCGACAGACTTGGTGATATTCAGTAAAAGTTGTGTCTGTTTTTTTTTTGCTAAGACCTGACTTTTTTGAAATTAAGTTATTTGTAGTAAATTATTCATTGACTCGCTGATGCATGTATTCAGTTATAGTTGGTCTGTGAAATTTTACGAAATTGCTTTTGATGCTAGGATAGATAAGTTTAGTATTGCTCTACATTTGTGTGGCAAGATTCACCTTTAGGGTGACCAGTGGGAGTTTGAGCCTTCTTGAAGACAGTTGCTACACAGAGGCCTCACACATAGTGGCTTAACACTTTTAGATGGATAATTATTCATTAAGACGGTAGCAGTGCATAACTAGATACAGTTAGTACATTGATGAAGGTCTTAAAGCTGTTGAAGAGAAATTACTTAGGTATTCAGAGTGAAACTGATAATTTTTAAATTAACTAATTAATTAATTAATTAAATTGACCTGCACAGTAAGAAATCTGAAATTTTCTGTCATTTTCTTTTAAAATTGTACTTGTCCGTATTGCATTGTTTAAGCTTGAAGTCAAAGTGTATTAATTAATTGTTGGCGCTCATTATTCATTATTTTCTGTTTGTTTCTGGCTGTGTGAGGAATCAGCACAGACATGAGTTTTGTTATTGAAAATAAACTGTAACCCATGAAAGTCAATTGAGCTGAGCCCAAGGAGTCAGTCTTTGGCGTGAACTGGTCTGACCTTGGCCTTTTGTTTTATACTCCGGGTTTTCTGCAGACAGCTTGTCGCTCTGTTGCTGTGAGTCACTTCCAGATTGTCACAACTTCTTCATGGAAAGTTTTCTGTGATATCCGTGGCAGTGCAGCCGCTTTGCAGTGAATCAAATGTGGCCAACTTCTTTGATGAATGCAAAATGTTGACTATGGCACTTTCAAAAGAGATTGTACTAGGAAGTGGAGCAAAACTAATGTTCCATAACTCTAAACAAGCCACTTAGTTTTGTTTGGTGTGGAGTACAGAGTTATTCTTGTACAGTTCTCAGCTGGCAATGATAGGTTGTAGAATTTTTTGTAGAAAATTTACGTCAACTTAATTTGTAAACAAGTTTTCTGTTGATACTTGCCGTCTTTGTAAATTACATACAGTCTTGTGTTGGCAAAATGGTAAATGCTGTTTCTAGCACTTCAGTGTTTTTTTTGTTATGTCCATCTAGGAGCATTGTTCACAATCCGTAGACTGGACGTTTAGACAAATTGTATGTGTCCCTAAGTTTGGTCAGCGCAGGTGTTTTGGGCATCCATTTGGTATAGTCAATACCCTTTGAAAGCACAAAATTACAAAATAGCTGGGCCGTGCTTGCAAGATGTTAAAACATTAACAGTGTCATGGCTTAGGGACATGTGGACATGAATTGTGCACTGCTAAATTTTCATATTCATGACAGTTGATGCCAAGGGAATGCAAAACCTATTGCAGTCCCCACTGATGGTGCTACTTGGTAGGTGTGCTAATCATGTGCTAATCATTTCCTGCAGCAGATTCATGGTCAGTTTGGGCCAAACTTTTGTCTTGGTACCAGAGAATTAATGAAAAGCTGCCAGTTAGTTATCTGTTGTACTTTAACTTGACATTCAATGTAGACTTTAATCCGAGTCTCTCGAATTCATCGTTGCTTCTGGGTTGCTTCCCACGTATCGCTGATGCAACATCTGTAGTACCTATTATTTTTCTGCTGATACTCATCACTGTTTTGCTGAGATGTTTGAAGAAACACAGGGTGGTCTGCTGTATTCTTATTTTGAATTCTGAACCTTTTTGAACAGAATAGAATATTTTCCCAGCTTGTTTAGTACTGAAGGAAGAATCGTAAAACATTTGAGATGATAGAATGATCAACTAAGGTCATGTCATCTAAGGTTAGGCAGAGTGGGCAAGCAAGTTTCTAGTCACTTAGTATAGCACCTTTTAAGTACCCTGCAAAAATGCTGCCTACTCTAACCTAAGTAGTCTTAAAGTTTGTTAAAAACAGAGGTCATCAGTGTGCAAATAATGCTCAGATGACTAGGACAGTTGCCAACTTTCTTGCACGTTGCAAAGAATCTCGTAAAACGGGTTTACGTAAATTCATCCAGTTGTAGACGTGAAATTGTGGCCACATGTTTCGCTGTCTGTTTATCGGCCAATTGTTTTGCTGTCAGGAAATTAACTCGCAGAGGGCGCAACATTTCGACATGAAATGTTGGCCGCACGAAGTAAGTTGTGACAATCTTTAGGTGTTGTCGGTCAGTTTCTCGTTATCAAGCATGACGATATTTCACGCTCCTGTCACCAGTTCGTGTACACACAGTTTAATTTTTGCTCAAGATGTGCAGTTGCGTTAAATCCTGCATGTGTCTCGCTTCTGTCACCCGGTATTCCGTGTTGCTACCCTGCTGAAATCACTCGCATATGGTGTCTGTCATATCCCTAGCGTCGCTGTTTACCGTAGTAGCTTTACACAACTTAAGGGCATGTCCCTACGTCTAGTTGATACATCTGTCGAAGGATTGTTGCCATTTACTACTCGTTTGCAGTCATCGTAATCTAGTTGTAAACTTAGAGAAAACGAAAAATTCGGATTTGAATTTCTTAGCTTCGGTGTGGTTTATCCTTGAAGATGTAGTGCTAAACATGGATTCTTTTTAAGTAGATTCTTCACAGCACATTGTAAAAAACCTTAGGAGGCTGTATGCAGATGTCGGATACATACATATGTGGTGCTGCTGGCTTGAGTAGTTGTAACAGTAATAATGAATAATTTCTGTTATTAATAATAATGTTTCTGTATGGCCATCTGCCTCTGTGTCTTGGGACTCGGCTGGTCCCTTGCTTTTCCATTTCAGTTTCAGCACTTTATGCATTCTTGTACGTTGGACCACCCTAGAAGAGTCTTCCAAAGTGCACAAATACTGTTTTCCTGATTCAGCTCAGAAGCATTTCATCTTATCTTCACTTGACCTTCTCTCTCAGCCATGTTTGCATAGCTGTGAACAGCTTCTCAAAAGCAGCTACATAAATAAACACAGATACGTCTCGTCATATAATTAGATACATGCGTGAAGTAAGCTTAGATAAAACTTATCACTCGTTTATGAATAATGGTCCTTTGTGATGCCGTTCTGGGTTTGAAGGACCTTTCAGCCACCAGGCAAGCACGATAAGAGTTATCCAACAAGGTGACAGTCCTTGATTGTTGTGAACAATCGTTGATTGTTTGTGGACAATTGTTGCTTTTAGTCTTACTTCGAGTGTGTTTTCTTTTTGGCGTTCAGGTCCAATGGCTGATCGACAATTACGAGACGGCCGAAGGGGTGAGTCTGCCACGTAGCACGCTCTACAATCACTACCTGCGACATTGCCAGGAGCAGAAGCTGGATCCGATGAACCCAGCGTCCTTTGGCAAGCTCATCAGATCTGTGTTCCTCGGTCTACGGACGCGAAGGCTTGGCACAAGGTACGTCTAATCTAATCTCATCAAAAGACTTCTGTACGTGTCTAATCTAATTTAATCTAAAGAGTTCTGTATGTCCAGTCTAATTATCTAAATACTTCTATAGCGCCGTTATCATAATGCCCAAGGCATCAGGCGATGGTCGCTTCAATCAATTGAAATCCATGGAACTAAGAATCCCAGAAGTTGGGCTACAGTGGATAAGCAAGCTGTAAGACTAGTTCAGTTTAGACCTGAATGACATTTAAGAACTGATAGAATGTGTTGAACTAGGCAGTGAGTTCCAAAGCTACCAGTAATGCACTGGAGCTCATCTCTGCCCTGGTGCAAAGCACAACAAGAGTTGGCTTAACTATCAGTCAAGTTTCTAGTAATCATAAACACTGACTTTACAACGTTCTTTTTGTGACAGGGGAAATTCTCAGTATCACTACTATGGAATAAGAATCAAGTCAATGTCACCACTGAACCAACTGACGAACGATCAGTTGGCTGCTTCAAGGCAACACTCACTGAACCAAGTCAAAAGGTTACTTAAAGATTCTGTAGTACAATTCAAGCTACAACTGATGAACTCTCTGCTTTTGTCTTGCTCGGTTTCATTTTTAAGGCCAGGATTTTTTGCAGTGTAATGAAATACTTCTGGAATTTGGTTAGGACGCTTTACTGTAGCTGAAAAGTGCAACTTTGAAACTTGATAACAGGAAGAATTTTGACTTCAGAAAAGCTGAAGTTGTACAGTATCAGATCTCATTATCGTAATTGTAATTGCACATTAATATAGCACCCCTTCAGGTAAACTACTCAGAAGTGGTCCTGATAACAGAAGACCACAGTTGACTAGAATGGTCTCGATTGCTGGTGAAATAGAGCCAGATAAAGGGGAAGAATTGTAATCGTAAAGTCGAGATTTCTACGGCACCCATTGAAAGTTAAGGCATAGGAACCAGCTTAATCATAGATGCTCAGTGAAAACAAAATCGATAGGCAGGAAGGGTTCGGTTCCAGGTCAAGATCTAAGAGTCAGGCAGGGAGACTGTCAGACGGCTATGATGAATAGTGTTTGAAATAGAAGCGGAAAGTGAGATAAGAGAAGAGGAAGAATCAGGATAGGATTTGTGGAAGAGGAGTGTCAGCTCATGTCGGCAAGACACTACTAATATGTAGTCTGTTTTAGCCTCAGTTTCAAAAATAAACCCCCAGTCGCCAATCAGAAAAGAAGACCATAGATTAATTAGCAGGTGATGGCAAAAGGCAATTTTGAAAATTTATTTTAACGCTGAATTTTTCTATAAATGGAACTTCAGGTTCAAGTCGCCTTCCGACGGTCAAGAGAGCAACAGCAGCATAACAGACAGCAGCCCATCGAACCAGCTGCCTCCGACGAGCATCCCAACGACCCAGCAGCAGCAGCATCAGCAGTTCCTTGGTGATGCGTCTGGAGCCATTCCGGAATTCGGTCACATCAATCTGCCTCCGGACCAGCTGCCTCCTGGTGTCACCGAAAAGCACTTGGTCATGTTTGAGATGCTCTACAGGGATCACTGCGAAGTAAGTTCTACCAGTAATCTAATCTAATCTAATCTTAGGTCTTCTACGGAAAATTTACCAGTTCACTTTCGAGTCGTGGAATCGGTCAGGTTGTTACCAGTGTTGCTTTGTTTGCAGTTCAGCCAAATGATTAATGATCCTGAGGACTGCTACGATAGAGGCTAATTTTTTAAAATTTTTATAGATGTGACAAACGATTGACTTACGTGAAACCGTTGCACATAGTTCAAGATGTGTGTGTTGGGATATTTCTGTGATGCTTTGCTCAGGCTGTTATCGTTTTGCATTTTTAGACTACTATGGAATGATTTGACTGTTTCTGTCCTGTGCCTGATCTCAGAGGTGGTCTGTGGTCAGGATAAGGTTAATTCTTTTTTTTTTTTGGAAGTGGTCTTGATCAGGTTAAGTTCAATTCTTTTGTTAGGCATTTCTGGAAATTGTCGTCAATCTCCAGTTTCCTCTCATCGAAACCTTGTGGATGTCGTTTTGGAGACACACGCAAGAAGATCCAGATTGGTAAGTTTCTCTGAGACGTGGTAAGATAGACTAGGAAGATAAGGTAAGATAGATGTGTTCATTCATCTGCTGTTTCTGAAAGTGGTTCTGAGTATATATATAGTAGTAGATCCAGCTTTTAACGACATCTTAAGCCATCGAAGGCCGTTGACGTCGCCCGCCTCCTTCATCCAGGCTTGGGACTGGCGCTACCCCGTTAAAGGCAGTGGTGAAGTTAAGAGTAAACATATATCTTGGAATGGTTCTTTATAAATCCCTTAATCACGTATTACTTTATTATAACTGTACAGTTTCACGATCGCTTATGACTCCCTTTTCCCTGGTAATTATCACACTTTAGATAAGACATTCTTTCTTGACATCTGCTAAGAAATCCATTTTTTCATTGTTTTATGTTTTGTGTAATGTAACTCAATCAGCTGTTGCTTATGATGTGGGATTATAGAAACAGCCAGCCAGAGAATTGAGATCTTTTTCATTGGTGGGAGATTGCACGACTGAACTACATCATATGGTTTTGTTCTAGTGATGATATGGAGCAGAGATTGCCAAAGGATAAACTGCTGAGTTTGTGTGAAGTGCCGGCCATCAGACAATATGTGCGTCGGTCCGACTATGCCTTCTACCAGTCACTTGTGCAAGTCCTCATCCCTGATGTCTTACGACCAATCCCCAGTGAGTACACACTTAAATATGCACAACCGATTGATAATCAGACGGGCAGAACACGCAGCCAGCCATTTTAAACATCTAACGAGCAAAAAGAGGCAGGCAGTCACAGCTTATATTGCCTCTGCCTTGAAATTGGTGAATAGAATAATGCAGCTCTTAGACTGTCATTTACTTACTTATTTATTTATTTATTAGAAGCACTTGTAATGTGCACAGTGTCAGTAGACCTGAATCTGACAACAAAGATGCCCTCAAATGCAAGTTTCTTCAGATGCAGCGAGAACAATAACGTGATGTAAAATACAATTTATAGTTGTTAATTGTATATTGCCGATGGAATTAAGCCTATTGTAAAGCAGGATTTACCTGTGTAACCTTAGTTTTGTATGTTTTCTCTTCGTTTTGTTTGTGCTTTAGGTTCACTGACGCAAAACATACGTAATTTTGCAAAAAGCTTGGAAGGATGGCTGAAAAAGTCGATGGCTGGAGTACCAGACGAAATGATAAAAACAAAAGTGAGTCGTTCAGTCAGTCAAGTCAGTTTATGTTGTGCTTGTTGTTTTGCGATTGTGAGACGAATGTGCAGTTTTTTAAACTTATGTTTTGCTAGGATTTAAATAAGTTTTGAATTAAAGTTAGTGTCAAAGTTGATGTTTTGATGGGTTTTGAAGAGCATTTATTGCTCTATACTATTCTAAACTTGTCGTAATCTAAGACTTCTGTTGAGTAGTTGGGCTTTCTAGATGATTTTTAATCTTTCTTTGATCTCCTTGAGAGAGCAGTTGAAGGATATGAAGGCTTTTTGTGACTATTCTGAACCTGTATCATTTAACATTGCAGCTTAGAGGTTCTTTATAGGTGTTATAATAATCTTCAGATACATGCTTATGACTGTAGTAACCTACAATCTTCTCTACAGAAAACCTTCACTTATTTTTTTAAGTTTTTGCTTGTATCTTCAGCAGCTACACATGACCCATTTTGTGGGCATGGGTAAAGCACTCAGCTTGCAATGCCGAGAGTACGGGTTTGGGTCTTCTGCCATGAGACGATTACTATGTCGGGACCTTGAGGAAGTCCTTCACTTAAATTGCTTAGCACCATTGGTTAATGCTTTGACTTTAGATAGTGGTGCTTAATAAATGCAGAAATAACAATAATAATAATAATATTACTCTGTGGGACTTTTCTAGGGTCGTTGCTTGCGCCTTTGAGGCTGTTGCTAATTGTGCGCATTATAACTGTCTGTTTAATAATAATAATAATAATATGCAGCACATTACTTTACATTATGTTGTTACTTTACATTACAGGTTGGTGCTGTCAGTGCCTTTGCACAGATTCTTCGGCGCTACACTTCGCTGAATCACCTGGCGCAGGCGGCACGTGCTGTCCTTCAGAACAGCGCTCAGATCAGTCAGATGCTGGCCGACATCAACAAAGTCGACTTTGTCAATGTGCAGGCAAGTTCAGTTCTGCTTCTTCACGCATCTCCTGCAGGCATCCGCCATCCCCAGTTGACGCGTTTATTAACATTTTGTTTTTATCAGTGAATGAATTAACTTGCGTTTCTTGAAATGTTGAAGTCGTTTGCAGCTTTGGATTGTGAATGACTTTGCCTAATGCGTTATAATTTCATTTTGAAGTGACCGTCGATTTATGCCCTGTGTGTTATGAGACCAGCACCATAGATGAAGTCTTCAGAAAACTGCTACTGCAGTTTGGATCATGTCCAAATTGCAGGGAACAGTCTTTGCGACCTTGTGAAGAATGCACCATCTCTGGACAAGTCATGGCTCAAATCTTAGATTTTTAAAATACCCTCTGACTATCATTGATTTTAAACTCTGGTGAATGAAACAATTTGCAATAAAATTCAGCTTATCCTGAACCTCGTGTTTCGTGAAACGTTTAAGCTGCTTGCAACTTTTGATCGTGACTGAATCTATCTAATTCATTGTTATTCGGTGGCTTCATTTTGAAGTGACAATTGTTTTTATGCCCTGTGTATTATGGTACCAACGCCACAGAAGTGTTCAGAAAATTGATGCTTCAGTTTGGATCATATCCAAACTTCAGGGAACTCTATTCCTGACTATGCACCATCTCTGGACACGTTCAAGTGTATTATTATTATATCTTTTTAAAATAACATTTGACCGTCGTTGATTTTGAACTATTGTACAGCCCCTTTTTTGACCTCAACCTTGATACAGCGCTATATAAATCATGTTATTATTATTGTTATTATTATTATTGCAGCTTAGAAGTCTTGCAGTGTTTCACACATTGTATAGCATATTAAATGTGTCATCCTTTGCATGTTTATTTGTATATAAATTCTCTGTTTATGTGTATTGCATGTCTATGTATATGTTGTTAGAGACGGCCTATGTTTAGGAGCCGTATGTTGTAAGGAGTGGTTGTAGAATGAGCCATCTCTTGGGGGCGTGAACCGGTTAAGCCTATAAAAGGGAAAGATTTGTTAGTTCTGAGAGGTTGGCTAGTTAAGTTTAGGTAGAGTCAGACGTGACTCTGTTTTGATGTTAGTTGTACCAAGACTCCGTTAGTTAAAGTATGTAAAGGTCCTCGTTGTTCTGAGGAACCTGTTAGGAATTCTGTTAGCTTGTTTCGCTGGTGGAGAAGACTTCGACTTTGGGCTTCGAATCAACCATTGTTGTTCTTGTTCGTATCAGGTACTCTTATGTATGATTGTAACCCCTTGCATTTGTAAATAGATATTTTTACAAAGCCCAGACGAGTTGTTAATCTACTTCTGGACAACTTCCAACAGTGTGGATATTTTACTGATCCCTGAAGTGACCAGCTTGTGTGTGTGTGTGTGTGTGTAGGAGCAGGCGTCTTGGGTCTGCCAGTGTGACGACGCCATAGTTCACCAGCTGGAGCAGGACTTCAAGAAGACCCTCCAGCACCAGACGTCTCTTGAACAGTGGGCCTCATGGTTGGAGGAGGTTGTCAACAAGGCTCTCAGCTCACACGAGTCAAGTCCCGACTTTCCGAAAGCCGCTCGCCAGTTCCTTCTCAAGTGGTCCTTCTACAGGTATGCGATCGGCTGGTGCTGAAACGGCAGCCTGGTTGGGTTGTTGTGTGGCGTTGCTTCATCAGCAAGTCAAGAGTTCGAATCTCGGTGTAGGGAATTTGGGAAGTTATTGTCTGCTTACTATCCAGATGGTGATCGAAGTTTGGGTAAAATCGTACAACTTTAGGGTCGCACTGGGTGATGACTGGTAGCTCCGAGTAAGGTGAGCGAAGAAAGTAAGTCTCCCATGGCCCATGAGGAACATAGGGGGGGTCTGCATTTCCTTTCCTTGGCCCTTGAGTTGGCAGTGGATGAATCCCAAGGTCTTGGATACTTGGCCAGTGCATTAACAGTTTGGACTTGCCGTTTACTTTCCAGCTTGTGTGTAAACAACTTGCCTAGGGTTGTTACACGGAGTCGAACCTGCAGTTGCATGATAATTGACCAAATGCGTTACTCATAGACCACATTAAGTTGAGTGCTACAGTGAATGTATCTGGCTATTCATATGTATCTGGCTGTTCGTATGCATCTGGCTATTCGTATGCATGTGGCTATTCATATGTTATCTGGCTATTCATGTGTATCTGGCTATTCATGTGTCTGACCATTCATGCAATGCAACTTTAAGAAATTCAGTTAAGGTGTGTGCCAAACAGTCAGATACATGCATACGTATGTGCTTCACCAACTGGTCAGTTGGATTTAAGCAAGGTGGCTTTATTTAGAAAGAGTATGTCACCATATGTTTTGTCCTGATCTGTTTGTTTATTGGCAGTCTGTCTGTCACTCCCTTTGTCCTGGTCTGTTTGTTTGGCAGTCTGTCTGTCACTCCCTTTGGTGTCTTTGCTTTTCCTTGTTTGCACGTCTGTCCATCTCACTGTCCTCTTCTCTGTTGCTTTTTCCCTATTTACTAACAAAGTAATGTAAACTTCAACAGATTTTATTTTCTGTTGTGGAAGCTACCAGACTCTCATTTGCTCTGCTTAAGGCATTTGTTTCTTTCCAGCTCCATGGTGATACGTGACCTTACGCTGCGCAGCGCTGCCAGCTTTGGCTCGTTTCACCTGATCCGGCTGCTGTATGACGAGTACATGTTCTACCTGGTGGAGCATAAGGTTGCGGCAGCCACAGGCGAAACCTCGATTGCGGTGATGGGAGAAGTCAGGCAGGTCAGACAGATGATTAATTAGTTTTTTGTGTGTGAAGTTAGGAAAATTTGCTTAGTTGGTGTTTTCTTATGCGTGTTATTTGACGTGGTTGCCGGCTCTGGTTCAAATATTTTCAGAGTTACTGTTGAAAGGCAGTATATTTAGTGTCTTCATACATGCATACATACATATATAAACACATACTGACATACACATGCTTAGATACATACATACATACCATACATACGCACATACATACATACAGGCATACGCACATGCTTAAGTACATACGTACATAAATATGTACATATATACATACGAAAAAAATTTTTTTTCTAATTGTTACTTAGAATTGTTGTTATTTAGTAGAATAGTGTATTGTGTGCTCAGCTTTGCAGTTGTTGCACATGCAAAACAGAGACCGGGTTAGGCTAAAAATGTGTTACATGTAAGAGTCTGATCTAATCTTTCTGAAGCCAACAAAATTATTATCAGGCTGAAGCATTTTCCACCACTGATGGAATAAAGCTACGAGGCCTAGGAGTGCGTGTCTTGGGTAACTGGGCAATCTCTATATAGTACTTCAGAGTGTATAATTGAGTAATGATATTTAACAGTTATTTTCAAATGTCATTTCATTTGAATGTTTGCAGTTGATTGACATGGGGACTCTGGCTATGGGTGGAGTTGCAGGTGATAGCCTTCATCCACGTCTCGTGTCAGCCCAGGCAAACAGCAACACCTATGCACCACCATCTGTCAGGGAGGTAGAATCTTCAGGTAACACGTCGGCAGCATCGCGGCCCGATGCCCCGATCAGCCTCGTGACGTCGTCTGTTCCCGTGACAACCAGTCCGGCGACGTTTCCGCCATACGCCGACCCAGTCAGGGTTCGCGCGTCTGTGCCAGCTGTCAGCTCCCTCCAGTTCCATGGTACCGTGTCCAGCTCCGCACCTCTGCAGCAGCAGCACCAGCAACAGCACAGAGTGGCCCTTATGACGACAACGGTTCCCTCTGCCCAGCCCAACAAAACCATCGTCGTAATGCCTGTCCTGGCTCCAGTAACTGGAACAAATGCTGGTGGCCAGCAGACAGTCAAGCGCATCAAGACTGACTGAATCTGGGCAGTGTATCAGACTATGGGTGACTGACTGAATGGACAGGACAACAGTCTATTGGAGACTGAATGTGGGCAGTGAACCAGACTATAAGTGTGTGACCGGATAAACAGTGAACCAGTCTGTGGGAGACTGACTGGATGGGCAGGACAGCAGACCGTTGAAAGACTGACTAAATGTGCGCAGATCAGCAGACTGCTAAATGCTAACTGGGCAGTCTGGGCAGTAAACCATGCTAACTAGTTAACGACGTTTGTTAGCACAATTGTTATTAATTTATTAACGAAGACAACAAAAGTGTTCACTTGTTCTTGTTGAGGGAGGTTTGCCTCGCTAGGTGGCACTAGTCCTTAGCCGTGAAGAATTTCTTTGCTCCTTGTTTTTATACAGCGGAAATAGTTTTCTTGTTTTCGATTTTGTTCCCTTCCAGGAGTGGCAGGGGCTTTTGCGTCATGGTCATTTTTATACCTCCTGTTGCCTCAAGGAGTTTGACGCTCTCTTCAATTCAAAACGGATGCTATGATAAAAAAAATTTGTTTGGTATACCAATAACAGTAAATTTCACCTATGCTCTGTTTAATTATATATTGTCTCATATATTTTTTTACTATATATATTTATATATAGTATTGATATGTAATATGAATAAATATATACCCTGTGGACAGGAAAAAATTGACTCGTCAGTTGTTGTTACCTAAGTAACTGTCTAATTGTTTAAGAATATCAATTAAGCTAAAACTGTTTTAAATGTGGTGGTAATAGAATCTAAATTTAAAGTTATAAACGGTCGCTGTTAAAAAAAAGAGTTGCAGTGACATTATTTTAAATGGCGATTAGCAAAGTGGACAAAAGTTATGCATTTTTTGCAAGAAGCCTGTTTTGAGGCTGAAGGAGGACATTTTGAAAAATAAATTATAGTTAATATATACTGTAGTTAAAATTGTAATTGTTGGAGTGTGATTATTCAAGTTTGGATTAAACTTGAGTAATAATTTCATTTGCTATTGGAATAATTCTAGAAGTTTTTTCTGTATTTGTGTATGTAACTACACTGCACATATGTGATTTGTCATAGATAGTCCTCATCTCTTATACTTCTTGTGCAGCAACTTTAAATCACACTTCTTGTGGCTGCAACTTTAAATCAGTAAGACAGTTGCACAAAATCGGCTGTTGATGGGAATTTAATCCAAAGAATAGTCCAGGGGATTCTTTTAACACTGCTTCGTTTGCATGAGTGTATTCAGGTCGAATTTTGCTACCAGCCAAATGTGATTCCTATGAACATGACGAAATGAGTTTTATGATTGTTTTACTCGGTTGTCGTAAGGCGTGTCCGTGGTTGTTGTGTGACTCTATGTACGTTGTTTTCACTCCTGATTTATGTTGTTTGCTGATTCTGTGGACTGAATTGCCATGTGAATATCAATTGTTGACATTTGTATTTTCATCAGAAATTGTCTTCGATTTTTACGTAGATATTGGTTGTGTAGATTTATGTCAAATTGCTTACCTGTCTTTTGTGTGACTGACTCTTAGGCGGTGTTCCCTCATAGCAAAAAATTCAGAGCACACATTTCTGAAGTTGCTGCACAGAAAAAGTTTTGCGATGAATTTATGTTTTTACCTGTTTTGTGGTGTGCAGAGCTGTACAGCTTAAAGCTGAGGCTCTTAAAATTTTCTAAGCTATTGGACTAGAAATTACTTTGTGTTGTTGTTTACCGACCCCTAATGGCAAGCGTGGAATTTTAAGCATATGCAAATAGCAAATTTGTTAGTAAAAATTCTTCAAAATTAAATACATTTTTAAAAATATTGATATTTGTGAACAAGTTAAAAAATTATTAATTTTTGAGGGATGTTTCGTGGGTTGGTGACTAGCGCTTGGTGGACTGGAACCAACTGGCGGACTGCTGTTCTAAGAGCAACTGGCGGACTGCTGTTCTAAGAGCAACTGGCATAGAGGGAACATTGCCTGTAGGGTGACAAATTATTGAGAAGGGTAGGAACGACTAATAGTTTGCGGAGAGCAGACAACTTGTGTGTAAAATGGTTGTGATAATGATGTATATTGTAGATAATTTGCTACAGCGCCCTGAAAGAGAGGTGCATTTTTGTGTAATTTTAGTGGATCTGCTTCATAGATTGCTGAGTTAGTTTTGAAACTGCTGATATAGTTACTGAACATTTTTTGGGAGGCTTTTCGAAATGATTCGTTTGCAAATACGATTTTATCGGCATTGCTTGGGTTCAGGCTTTGTTCTCGGCTGATTTAGCTGTCTAAAGAATCCGTTCAGTGTGCGGAGTTAATGGGCACAGATGTTTAGTTATGATGTATTTTTGTCAGGGCATCGTGACAATGGTGGCGGAGTTTGAATCTATCAGTTGCTGTAAAGAGAATGAACTCTTGGAAGGAAAACGTAATCAGATGATTGTAATGTAATATAAAATATTATTTATATAGTGCCTCTGTACAGCTGTGCATGTAACTCCTATATGTATGTGCAGTCGCAGATTGGCACAGTGCTGTTTTTTGAAGGTACACAGTGTTACATGGTGCCAGAACCTCTTTTGAAAAACTAGTAGCAGTAACTCAGATTTCATTTGTTTTCAGAAATACAATTTTTTTATATATTACAACTATTTTACAACTAATTTGTTAAAGATTAAATTAAAATTTATGCATTTTAATGTTGTTTCTTCCCGTATGGTACTGTGTGTATATTTTCGATGGAAAAAGTGCTGGATAGGTTGGCATGTGCACATATTTAATAAAATGTATTCATATTGACCTATTACGTGTGCCTATTTCTATTAGGACTACAATTTGCGTAATTAGATCTGCTTGTACCTGTGACGTGTCCAACATATTATTTTTTTCTGTTTTGCTTAGGGCCTGAATTTCAGACGTTTACTATCTGTTTTGTTTCAGTATGGGTCTTTTTACACATGCTCCTCAAACTTAACTGATATGAAACTTGTTTTGATTGAGGGATTGGTGTAATGATATCCTGATTGTTGTTTTCGATTGAGTTGATTAGCAGGTTTGATTGTTCGGTATTTAGTGAACTGCCTTTTCGTTTCTTTAGCTATTTCTCGGTTGTTTTCTGTGGATGGAAAGCCCACTGAGTCGTTTTAGTGTCTTTCAATGAAAAACTGAGGCACAACTGCTGAACATGCTTAACTGCGTACATTTTTTTACCAGTACCGTAACACAAAGCGTAATCGTAATCACGAGATTTCTGCAGCGCCCAATGAAAGCCACGTCACGGGGACCAGCTTATTCAAGGGCGCTCAGTCAAAACAAAATCGATAGTCAAAAAGGGTTCGGTTCCAGGTCAAGATGTAAAAGTCAGGCAGAGAGATACAGAGTGGCTCAAACTGTTTGAAGAAGAAAAAGACCAAAATAGAGGAAGAAGTAGGCGGAAAAGGGGGAACTCGGCCCAGCGGACAAGATGGTGTAATCCAAGAGGGAGAAAGGCCGAACGATTGCTGGATCACTTGAGCTGACATTTAGTTGAAGTACTTCTTGGCAGCGCAAGAACGTTGGGCGCCTGTGAATAAGCTGGTAAATGCATAGGTTTTCTACTGCGACCGTATGGCCTCGACCCTGCTAATTTCTTAATGAATTAATCGGGTGAGATCCTTCACCACCGCAGCTTATTTGAATGGGCGCCACGTCTTTTGTATTAGTGTATTCATTGTTTAAACGACATCTTGTGGATGCCAGGGCCGTTGACGACCTTTCCTTAAAACTATGGCACGTGCAGACTTCTGTTGAACGAAATTTATGAATATATAACTTCGGTAGAAAGCGATTTAAAGGTGTCTAATCACAACCTAATATAATTTTTTAAAATATGAATGTACACGTTTTTCTATAGCGACCTTATGGCCTTGACCCTGCTAATTTCTTAATGATTTAATCGGGTGAGATCCTTCACCACTGCCGCTTGTTTGAATGGGTGCCACGCCATTTAAGGTCCTCGTGTAGCATAGAAAATGTACTGTAGTGGTAGTACCAGTGTTTAACGACATCTTATGGCATCAAAGGCTGATGTCGCCCTCCTCCTTTATCCAGGCTTGGGACTGGCACTACTGAAGGCAGTGGCGGAGTTAAACTCAGTGTTTAATAACATCTTGCGGATGCCATTGGCCGTTAACGTCGACCTTAGGTTGCGGGAAGCATCTTAATGCATGATGCTGGAGCAGTCGGGATTATGTAGTGCCGAAAAAAGCCAATTGAAGGTGTCTAATTGCAACCCAATATTTGTCAAATGTAAAAGTATAGGGTTTCCATAAAGTGTAAATGATAGGTTTTCCATAGCGACCCTATGGCCTCGAAGCTGCTAATTTTTAATAAATTTATCGGGTGAGATCCTTCACTACCGCTGCCCGTTTGAATGGGCGCCACGCCATTTAAGTTCCCTGCGTACGGACAGTACTATCCCGAGATTCAAATCTCTGAAATAAGCCACGATCGGAACTTACTTGCGACTTGGCTTTCGCTGGTCGCTGAAGAAATTTCGAGATTATGATTAATAATTAGTTCTTTACTACTATTTATAATGAGCTGCACTAACCAATTATTAATCGGACAGTTAAGCGGAAGTCTGTGTAGGCCTAGTGCACGTGGCACCATTATCATTATTATTTCTGAATTTATTAAGCGCCACTATATGACGACTGCGCTTCATACGATGGCGCACAAAAATCAGTCCGCAAGTTCTATCAGCATTCAAGGTATTCGTCCTCTCAAACAGCGATGCTGAGATCAAAGGCGAAGAAGCGCTTTGATCTCGTTAGATCAAGCACAATAGGCGCACTGATCTGAGCAGATCAAAGCAGAAGTGCTTTGATCTCAGTGATCAAAGCAGAAGAGGTTCTTTGAACTCAGAATCAACTGACTATAACGGCCATTCAACTACTTGCGCTAAAGGAACTGACCTTTCCAGCTTGTCAATAACACAATCCGACACGTTCTGCGTCTTAAGGATGGAGGCAGGCAGGCAGGCAGGCAGGCAGGCAGGCAGGCAGGCAGGCAGGCAGGCAGGCAGGCAGGCAGGCAGGCAGGCAGGCAGGCAGGCAGGCAGGCAGGCAGGCAGGTACACGGATAGGTACGCATGCAAATAGCAGAAAGTAAGTAAGTAATGCATTTGTTAACACGCCATATGTCCATCGACTGAACGAGGAATCGTAGGCGTAGGTGGGTCACGGCGTTCAGACGACATAAGTCAGACAGACAGACAGACAGACAGACAGACAGACAGACAGACAGACAGACAGACAGACAGGCTAGCAGCAAAACGCTTACAATTTTGCACAAACGTCAATGTAGTCGCAGTATTTTATCGTCGTCGTCATCATCATAGTAATCACTTCCTTCGTTGTCGTCGTCACGTTAATCATAGCCATCGTTATCAACATCGTGTTGCGTGTCACATGCAGTAATCTGGCAAGTGTTCTGGCCCCCGAAGCGACTTAGCAGAGGACGGAGATGTCTACAGACGCCATAACACACACACGCGCGCACACACACATACATGTACACATACACATACATACATACATACATACATACATACATACATACATACTAACACAACATACATAAATACATGCACACATGCATACATACATGCATACATACATACATACATACATACATACATACATGCATATATGCATATATACATACATACATACTTACCTACATCTCCACACACACACACACACACATACACACAAACCAGCATCCCGCTCTCGCCGCATCAGCAGCAGGAGCTTATGGCGCCGGGAGGGCTGCACAGTCGCCTCTCGCGGGAGCGGCCAGCGCCCCTGCCTCTCTCCTTCAACCGATGGACACCGGTGTGACGAGAAATTGGTTCCGGGGCAAAAACAGTTCCGAAATGTATTGTGATTGGTTCACGTGACCGATGACGTCACGCAGCAGCTTGCTGCCGCTTCGTTCGTCAAAATAATGCTTTGTTCTAAATACGACTGCATAAGTACAGACTGCTTGTGCGAGTGCTTGGGCTTCTATTTTTCCATCTACTAAAATATTGTTTTTGCATAAAATTCTTCTATCAAGACAACAGAAAGCTTCAAAATTCGCTTCAATATATGGTGCCTTCGCAGCAAATGTGGGCGGAGTCGGAACCATTTCCGCCCAGGAACAGATCTCGCATTACACCGGGAGCTGGCTAGCGGGGAAAATCAATGATCGTAGCGGCTGGTCCACTGCCAGTCAGAACCAAACTACCCTCGCTATCTTCTCCATCTTCGGTTAGCTGCTGACCGTCGCCGCCACCAGCATCAGCAGCTGGGCATCAGCCGCAGCAGCCCTGCCTCCTGTCCTCCATCGCGGTTTTCGTGGATCCTTTTTATCTATTCCGAGCAGGAGAAGGAGGAGGAATAGGAAGAGGAAGAGAAAGGACAGGAGTAGGAGGAGGAGGAGCGGGGAGGAGATCTTTCCCCAACTCCAGACCATTCCTCTTTAGCAGCATCAGCAGCAGCATCAGCATCAGCAACTGCTCTTCCAGAACGAAGAAGCACAATGGAACTTGTCATTGTCGTTTAAATAGCACGTGACAGGAAGTGACATCTGATATATTTATAGGCGTCTGCTTAGATCTAGGTTGAATATCGAACGATCATTGGAGGATTTACACAGAACACGGTGAGTTTTCCACGCGGCCATTCTAACCGTATTATCCATGCGCAGACAGACACATACATACACACATACATACATGTATATATACATACATGCATATATACATACATACATACATACATACATGCATGCATATATACATACATACATACATACACATACATAGACATAAATACAAATGCGTACATACATACATGCTTACATACATACATACATACATATATACATACATACACATAAATACAAATGCATACATACATACATACATACATACACATACAGACACACATACACATACTTACACATAAATACAAATGCATACATATACACTTACATACATACATACATACACATACATACAAATAAATACAAATGCATACATACATACATACATACATACAGACACATACAGACACATACAAACACATAATTACAAATACATACATACATACATACATACATACAGACACATACAGACACATACATACACATAATTACAAATACATACATACATACATACATACATACATACATACAGACACATACAGACACATACATACACATAATTACAAATGCATACATACATACATACAGACAGACACATACATACACATACATACACATAAATACAAATGCATACATACATACATTCATACAGACATACATATATACATGCATACATACATGCATACATACATACACATACATACACATACATACACATACATATAAATGCATACATACATACATTATGTGATTCCCTTTCAGTTGGTTGCTTCCGATAGGCTGACTTTCTGTTTCATCGAACTGACCTCTTGGATATTGATCTGACTGCGGTTTGATTTTGGAGTGCCATCGGTTGATGCCGTATGCACTGGACACCGGCGCTATAAAAATTTCAAATATGTTTGGGTATATCATGAATTCTGGGATGAGTTGGGGAGATTGCCTTTGAAGTCGCACCTCAATGACACGTTATCTCCTAAATGCCCAGTAAGTGCAAATGGGCGCTACCGAAGCAACAGAAGAAGACGGGAATATCGACTGATAGGATGGCAGGATGGATAGACGGGTAAGTGAATGGATGGATGGAGGATGGATGGATGGATGGATGGAGGATGGATGGATAGAGGAATGGAGGGATGGAGGATGGATGGATGGAGGGATGGAGGGATGGAGGGATGGAGGATGGATGGAGGGATGGATGGATGGAGGATGGATAGATGGATGGATGGAGGGATGGAGGCATCGAAGGATTTTTGCAATATGCGTTTAGGACATATCCTAACTAACACATGGCTTAAGAAAATTAAAAAGAGCCTAACAGACTTATGTATACAATGTCAGGTACCTGATACAATTGAACATGTATTATTAAATTGTAAAAAACAGAATATTTCATATATACTAAGACAAAAATGCCAGGAAAAGAGACTAGACTTTACTGTAAAAAACATCCTGTGTAACCGTTATCTTTACCTAGAGGTTTATAAAATCTTGATGAGCATCAACAAAGATAGAGTCATTTAAATAAAATGGATTATTCCAATGTAAATATAACGTGTAAATATTTTTCGGTTGTATGTGTGATATTCTCCCTGACAAAACATTTGTGATGTAAATAAAACTAATTCTGTAATTAATATGTTTCAGCCTGTTTAAAAATTTATCTGAAAATTTTCTATATGTAAAAATATTGTTCTGTTTTTAATGGTGAAATAATCTGTTATAGAACTTACTTTTCGATAATAATGATAATTTTTAAATCTCTCTTAGACAATTGTTTAGGACTCAACATTCGCTTTAATGAAACTGAGGACTATATAGGTTCAGGTAAGTGCGATTTAAAGGTGTCTAAAAACAGCCTAGTATTAGTATTAGTATTCAGTGTGTAACGACATCTTGTGCCTGCCAGGGTCGTTGACTTCGACCTTGATTTAGTGGGATTGGCGTGATGAGATACTAAAGAGACCGCAAAGAGATCCAGATAGCAAATGAAAAGATGAAAAACAACAAAGCCCTGGAACCATCTGGAATGACAGCCGAAATGTTTAAAGCACTTGGACATGATGTTTCTGCGCATGTCCGCGGCCATGGATATCTCCGTGTTCGTTTTTGACGGATTATTTTGTCTAAATGTAACATATCATCGGTAATTTTAGCTGTTTGGTTTTCTTCTGTTGCCGAGTTGGCGCGGTGGAATTATTTTTCGTTTCCAAAACGGAATTATTGCGTTTCGGACGTTTCGTTGTTTATCATCATGACCTTCCGTGAATGGACTGGTCCACCCACCGAGGGGGGACAGGATTCAAGCTTGACAGTCTAGTCTCAGACCTGGAGACCCACCCACGCCGTCAACGCCGGGAAATCTGGGATTCGGTGAAGAAGGGCGAAGAGAGTCTTTGGAGCGGCTCCGACTGTCAGCTACGGAATGGTCCAGCTACCTACCGAAAGACGGGCGACGAAACCTGTCCGACGCATATCCGATGGTTCGATTAATCTCCGCTCGCCGCACCGTCTTCCATCTACGAGAGACTATTGGACGATGGAACAACCGTGAGCCATTGGCGGCGGATCACATCGCCCATGGTCGATCCTCATCCTCGTTGCTACCTGCTTCAGAAACTCCGAACATGCTGTTATCATTCAACTCTAGTTGGGAACCTGTTGGTTGGGCTTTGCGTGTGTGCGCGAGCTTGCCACTGGTGACTCTTCTAGTTTTCTGACCAATGTTTATTTGTGGACGAATGTTCCGTTCTTAATGACATTTTACATCGTTAGCGCAGAGAGCGCCTCTGATGAGTTTATCTTGAAGAGGCGCTATACAAATTTCAAATAACAATTACAATGATGGCACTGCATGGCTTAAACGACTTTACGAAACAAGAAAGCCTGCGACAAGATATGAAGAAAAGTGAAATAATAGCAATATATAAACAAAAAGGAGACGTACTGGAATGTAGTAATTACAGAGGAATTAAGTTGCTGGAAATTGGACTGAAAGTGTACGAAAGGGTGATCGAAGGGCGCATCAGGGAACGGGTCAAGCTACATGATAACCAGTTTGGCTTTAGATCGGGTAGAGGCACAACGGATGCAGTCTTCATATTGAGACAGGTGCAGGAGAAAATACTAGAAGGAAACAACAACAGATATTGAACTTTTGTAGATCTGGAGAAGGCTTTTGATAGAGTACCAAGAGAAATCGTATGCTGGGTCTGAGGAAAAAGGGAGTATCGGAGAAAATAGTGCGACTGGTGAAATCAGTGTATGAAGATGCACAGACTTCAGTGAGGAGCAATATATGAAACAGAGTAAACTTTGAGATACGAGTGGGTGTACATCAGGGATCCTGCCTGAGTTTTCTGCTGTTCATCATAGTAATGGATGCCATATCGGAAAATGTGAGAAGAGAAGTACCATGGGATATGTTGTATGCTGATGACCTCATAGTGGCAGATGACGCAGCGACAAAGATACAAGGGCGTTTCACTGATTGGCAGAGAGCACTGGAGAGCAAGGGTCTTAAAATAAATATCAATAAAGCAGAGACCTTGGAATGCTCCAAAATAGATGAGACACTTGTGGTCAAGGACATTGCAGGAAATGCACTGAAACAAGTAGAAACCTTTAAATACCTTGGGTCGATAACGACTGCTAAATGAGAATGTTAAGAACAGGATTAAGGCAGCGTGGCAAAAATAGAAAGACCTATCGAGTTTATTATCCGATGTCAAAATGCCGGTTCAAGTCAAAGGAAAGGTGTACAAAACGATGATAAGACCAGTGATGATATATGGAGCAGAAGCATGGACACTGACAAAAGAGGAGAAGCTGCTGGAGAGAACAGAAATGAGAATGCTGCGATGGATACTTCGAATCTCACTGAAAGACAAGAAAAGGAGCGAGTATATCAGACAGAAATTGGGAGTGCCATGTATATCTGACAAGGTACGAGAAGCCAGGTTGAGATGGTACGGTCATGCGATGAGGAGAGAAGAGGAAGACTGCATTAAAAGAATTATGACAGTAGAGGTCTACGGAAGCCGCAGTCGGGGACGACAAAAGAAGGGATTGAGAGACATGATTCAGCAAGACCTAAAGCTTCTCAGACTGAAGAAAGAAGATACTGGAGATAGAAGCAAATGGAAAAGAAGGATTCGTTTGGCTGACCCCTCTCCTAGAAGGGATTAATTCCAGTCAGAAATAGGAAGATTGGTTTACATACTAACGGTTAAGCGAAACTGACGACTATATAGCATCGGGTAAATGCGATTTAAAGGTGTCTAAACACACCCTAATATTTGTTTTAGTATCCAGTGTATAACGACATCTTGTGCCTGCCAGGGGTGTTGACGTCGACCTTTCCTTATTGGAGTGTCGTTTTCGCAATCTTGTTATTCGTTTCCACTGTTTAACGACATCTTATGGCATCAAAGGCCGTTAACGTCGCCCTCCTCTTTTTTTCTAGGCTTGTGACTGGCACCACCCGATTGCGGCAGTGGCGGAGTTTCAATCTTGCTACTTAACGAAATTGACTAGTATATAGCATAAGTAAAAGGATACTGAGATGTGTCTAATCACGACCTATTATTTATATTATTATCCAGTGTTTCACGACATCTTGCGGCTGCCAGGGCCGTTCACGTCGACCTTTAATTATAGAATCTCCTGGAGCGCGATTGAAAATTAAACGAAATTGAAGAATATATGTGACGCCGGCCAAGAAAAGGGACCACTTGTCTCAAATGGACTTATCACCAGTTTCTATAAGCTGATACTATAAGGAAGTCAGGGTAAAAGTTTCAGGCTCATTGGTCCAAAATTCATGCATCTATTTTCATTTTCACTTTCAACATTGTAAAATATCAATTTTCTGCAAATTGCGTTTGAAAATTGACATACACCTAACTTAAAGACTGTTTGCATGTTAGTATTTTTATTTACAGATCTAATTCAGTTATACAAAAACTACAGAAACACCAAATTTCAGCCTAATATGAACAAATTTGAACAAATTATGGTTAGTTTCTTGAAGCCGAGCAACGTCAATATTTTACAACTGAAAAGACGCTATGCATTTCTAAAAAGTTCAGCTACCGGAATCAATAGATTTTATTGGAAGTCACACCTAATCATTATTTTCTTGAGCTCTACGTTTAGGGCACATAAATAATCCGTTTTTGTTTTTTCTGTTAATATGCCCAGTCTCCTTACAAAATCCACAAGTAGGTGGTGCCCGACGAGCCATCACCAAGGATGCTTCTGACAATGTTTGCAAGTTCTCTAAAGTCCCTACAGTTCTTTCATGATCAGCTGATGTTGTTTGAGTTATGGCATCATCATAGGGCCTAGGGCAAAGAATATCTTGAGCCTCCTTTGTGCAGAATCTGCGAATATTCTGGAAGAGATATTGCTTCCTATCAGTGGAAAGTCCCAATGGAAGAATTTCTTCTGGTAGATTAGCCAGTGCTTCTTCCTCAGCATCAAACAGTGTGTGCAGATTTCCCTCATCACCAAGTTCCTTATGGCAGATAACATGACCTGGTATTTGAGTATCAAACTCAAACTGGCAGAAGGTTTTTAAATCTCTGACTTTCTGAATCCTCAGTTTGTCATTGAAATATGAATGCCAATTGTTAACAGGTACGAAAACATTGCCTTGCTCGTCTCCAGTAAGAATTGCCTTGTTCAATTTTGTTATTGGAGTGCTTCGTTCAATGCAGTTCTTCAGTTCAGTGAGGGTGCAAACCTTGCTTAATTGAAACTGACGCTTCAGAAGACCAAATGCCCAATCTGGAGAGAATTTTGTGTGTCCAACAGGAAGGAAAGAATACGTAATATGACTGTGGAATCCTTTAACAATTCTCCATGCCCAGTACGCAATTACAAAGTTATTCTTATTTTGGCCAATGCAATTATCAGCAAAAATGCTAAGATCTGTCTCTCCAAGGCCAAACTCTTCCAAATAATGGTTGATATAGGAAACTACAGAGTCCGAACCCTTTCCAGTTGACACGCATTCTGGAATGACATAAGTCATCTGCTGGCTCAATGAATCATTCATTATTCCAAACAATCCAACTTTAAATGGGGTCAAGAAGTAAATATCTCCTGGTTGCTGAGGATCCTGAGGAATATGAATTTGTTGTGCATAATCAAAACCGATCTGCAGCATTTTTTTGAAAGAGCAGGGATTGTTTCTTCCAAGTTCTTTTGTAGGGTGATCTTTAATGTTCTGTTGAGACGTAAACACCCTTTGCCTATAATCAGCTCTGGATATGGT
>OZ029923.1:4092728-4197728 GCA_964023275.1 Norana najaformis | reverse complement strand
TGGATTATTGCATCCTTATATGGAGATCACACCTGAAACACGACAGAACAACTCATGGTGAGGTCATTTTAGCCCATCAAAATTGTGAATAAGTCATTTCAAGTCACCGTAGTTGTGAATAGGTCATATGAGCTCATCCTAGTTGTGAATAAGTCATTTCAAGTCACCGTAGTTGTGAAGAGGTCATATGAGCTCATCTTAGTTGTGAATAAGTCATTTCAAGTCACCATAGTAATCTCACCGTAGTTATGACTTGAAATGACTTATTCACAACTACGGTGAGCTAAAATGACTTATTCACAACCACAGTGAGTTGAAATGACTTATTGACAAGCTAAAATGACCTATTCACAACTACGGTGAGATTAAAGTCACCGTGGTTGTGAAGAGGTCATTTAAACTTGTCATTAAGTAATTTCAACTCACCGTGGTTGTGAATGGGTCATTATAACTCGCTCTAGTAGTCTTCCATTGGCTTTTGGTGCTCCAGTCTATTATTATCCGCTAACTTATGGCAGTAAATCGGCTGCTTGAGCCACAGTTTATCGTTGGATCAGTTATTTATCAAGTCTCCACCTCTTTATATCCTGGTTCGCAGAGAAGAAAAGGGGAGGAGGCTGGCCAGAGGGGGAGGAAGAGTGCTAGTGGGGTGATGGTGATGGTGTGGTCACCATCTTAGCAGGTGGTTAAGAATCTGGTCGCCTTCGTAAATCATCATTAGATGGGGTTCGAATTTAATGACGATAACGATGACGAAGGAAGAGGAGAATGAGGAAGAAGAAGAACAGGAGGAGGAGTAGGAGAAGAAAAGAAGTAGAAGAAGAAGAGGGAGGAAGAGGAAGAGGAGGAGGAAGAAGAGGAAGAAGAAGAAGAGGAAGAGGAAGAGGAAGAAGAAGAAGAAGAAGAAGAAGAAGAAGAGGAAGAGGAAGAAGAAGAAGAAGAAGAAGAGGAAGAGGAAGAGGAAGAAGAATAAAAATGCAGGAGGGGGAGGAGGAGGAACAGGAAGATGAAGGGGCGGAGCAGAAAAAGAAGACAGAGAAGAAGCAGGAGAAGAAGAAGTAGAGGGAGGCGACTTTCCCGAACCCTCGGCATTTGCATAATTTAGTAGATCCTGGGGCTATTGAATGCAAGATTAATTCGACTGATGGTTCAACTGCTTCTCACTTCAGCTGCTCTTGCAGATGCTGCTGCTGCAGCTGCTGTCCGCATCTTTCGTCCTTTCTAGATGCACAGTTAAGGTTGCTGTCAGCTTACGCATCTTAGTCAAACAACATGAGCAACTTGAGTAATCGTAATCGTAATTGTAATCTCGAGATTTCTACAGCGCCCAACGAAAGCTAAGTCGCGGAACCAGCTTATTCATAGGTGCTCAGTCAAAACAAAATCGATAGAGAGGCAGGGTTCGGCTCCAGGTCAAGACCCAGGCAGGCAGGCAGGCAGGCAGGCAGGCAGGCAGGCAGGCAGGCAGGCAGGCAGGCAGGCAGGCAGGCAGGCAGGCAGGCACGCAGGCAGGCAGGCAGGCAGGCAGGCAGGCAGGCAGGCAGGCAGGCAGGCACGCAGGCAGGCAGGCAGGCACGCAGGCAGGCAGGCACGCAGGCAGGCAGGCAGGCAGGCAGGCACATGGCTACGGTGGATGGTGTTTGGAGTTGGATCTGCAGGATAGATAGATAGAGGATTGCCGTGAAGAGGATGAATTATTTCCTGTGGCAACTTTAGCCATGCGGAATTGGTCATTTTTATAGCGCCTATACTGATGTAAGAAGTTCGACTCTAAATGTCTTTATAGCACTCGTTGAACAAATCGCAGAGAGGCGTCTAGAAATAGCTCTAAAAGTCTCAAGATGATCCTTTTAAGCCATCTTACCGGAAGTCAAGAGCCTGGGCAGGTTCCTACTGGGCCTACGCTTCAGTTGGCCCGGGATACCAAGATATCGGGATATCCAAATATAAAGATGCCCACGTTCCGAAAAACTAAATGTGGCCACAGCTCGTGGCAACTTAGCCACAACCAAGCATCGATGTCTGATCTCTAAGGCACCATTACTTTTTAGTTTTGAGTCTGCGCTGGACTGTCAGTCGAGAGATCTGGGTTCAAATCCCCGTCGGGGTAGAAATATGTGTCGAGATTAATCCTCCACTTGCGCATTTATAAAACAACCCACCCTAGTCTCCTCTTCGCTCCTCTACGTGGTCTCCTGGCAAACGGACTTAGTTCTTGACAT
Organism: Norana najaformis; assembly: GCA_964023275.1. Classification (NCBI taxonomy): domain Eukaryota; kingdom Metazoa; phylum Annelida; class Clitellata; order Crassiclitellata; family Hormogastridae; genus Norana; species Norana najaformis. The sequence goes on along the minus strand of OZ029923.1, from coordinate 4,195,506 downwards.
GGCATCTTTGAACAACCCCAAGGACTTGACGCAGCGCTCGTGAATAAGGGATGTCTCTCTGTATCTATGAATGCTTGTCTATCTGTGTGTCTGTCTGTGTGCCTGCCTGTTTGTCTGTTTGTGTGTTTGTCCGTCCGTCCGTCTGTCTGTGTGTCTGTCTGTCTGTCCGTCTGTCCGTCCGTCCGTCCGTCTGTCTATCTGTGTGTCTGTCTGTGTGCCTGCCTGTTTGTCTGTTTGTGTTTGTCCGTCCGTCCGTCTGTCTCTGTGTCTGTCTGTCTGTCCGTCTGTCCGTCCGTCTGTCTATCTGTGTGTCTGTCTGTGTGCCTGCCTGTTTGTCTGTTTGTGTTTGTCCGTCCGTCCGTCTGTCTGTCTGTGTGTCTGTCTGTCTGTCCGTCCGTCCGTCTGTCTATCTGTGTGTCTGTCTGTGTGCCTGCCTGTTTTTCTGTTTGTGTGTTTGTCCGTCCGTCCGTCTGTCTGTGTGTCTGTCTGTCCGTCCGTCTGTCCGTCCGTCTGTCTATCTGTGTGTCTGTCTGTGTGCCTGCCTGTTTTTCTGTTTGTGTGTTTGTCCGTCCGTCCGTCTGTCTGTGTGTCTGTCTGTCTGTCCGTCCGTCCGTCTGTCTATCTGTGTGTCTGTCTGTCTGTATGTCTGTCTCTTTATGCAGTTCTAATACGGATCGTCTTTGGAGGCAGACGCACTTAGCTAATGACTGGCTGAGTCTAAGATGTCGAATTCACTAACAACTTTCGATCTGGTCCGTCGTCTGCAGCTAATCACATCTCCTTCCTAATCAGACCGGATGCCATTCATCCGCCTCCCTTCCCCTTTCACTTCGCCCCTCCTTCTCCGTTAGTCGGTCGGTTAGTCTGTCTGTTAGGCTGTCGGTCAGTCGGTCAGTTCTGGCTCCTGCCTATTTGCCTAAAGATAATCTCTCTGTGTGTCTCTCTGTCTGTCTGTGTCTGTTTGTCTGCCTGTCTGTCTCACTCTCTTTATATCTCTCTGTCTCTTTGTCTGTCTATCTATGTCATTGTCTCTGTCTGTATCTCTGTTTCCGTCTATGTCTGTCTGTCTGTCTGTCTCTGTCTGTCGCTCCCTGTCTGTCTCTGTCTCTGTCTCTATCTCTGTCTCTATCTAAGTCTCTGTATCTGTCTGTCTGTCTGTCTGTTTGTCTATCTGTCTGTCTGTCTCTGTCTGTCTCTGTCTTTGTCTCTGTCTCTCTCTGTCTTGCTCTCTCTTGAGCTGTCTTGCTTTCTTAGACTGTCCATCTCTCTCGCTCTCCCTGTGTGTCTTTTCTCTCAGTGCACTTGGTACTTGGTCTGGATTTTCTGAGTTTGCACCCCAGCTGGTTTGTGTGGGTGGTCTATGAAGTGTATGTCACGATCTACATCACGTATATAAGCTTACTAAATTAACCTAGTATTTAATAAATTAACATATTATTTAATAAATTATCATAATATTTAATAAATTATCGTTACTTTCAATAAATTAGCATAGTATTTAATAAATTATTATAGTTTTCAATAAATTGGCATAGTATTCAATAAATTAACATTGTATTTAATAAATTAACATACTATCTAACAAAGTTACATTGTATTTAATAAATTAACACAGAATTTTGTAGTTATAAAGCATATATATAATTCTTTGTTTCAGAACTGTCGGATTATGCTATAAGCAGGCGTTCCTCAAGATATGCTCTTTCCTTGCCACGTTTCTGGTTGCTGAATTAATTTATTCAAGTAAAGAAATAAAGGACGATTTAAGGGAGTGGATAGTTTGGAAATAGCAGCAGTTCAATCGACGAACAGCGTAGAACTTCGTCAAGGACGGAGGGTTCCAGGTCAGGATGGGAGGCGCTGGAAGTAAGAAGCTGCCCAAGGAAGACATGGACTTCCTCATACAAAATACCAACTTCACGAAACAGCAGATCAAGGCATGGTATAACGGATTCATGGTAAGAAATGTGGTCATTTCTTAGAGGTATGGTAACTTTGGTCAATTTATTGTAAGAACTATGGTGATTCACCTGAGGTATGGTAACTTTGGATTTATGGTAAGAACTGTGATGATTTACAAGAGGTATGGTAACATGGGTTTATGGTTAAAAATGCTTCCGTTTCTTCTAGGAAGGGTAACTTTGGTAAATTTATGGTAAGAAGTATGGTGATTTACAAGAGGTAGGGTAACAATGGATTCATGATAAAAAATTTGGTGGTTAAATAAAAAAACTATATTGATAAACATGAATAGTTAAGAAAGTAATAAAAACAAAAGTTTCATCGATCTCAGAGCAGAAGATCTATAATATTAGCATTGATTGACGTCTTCCAATTTCTTTTCACCCTCTCGTTTTCGAAGCATCTGGCCCTCAGAAAATGCGCTACAAAAACTGTTCAAATGTTCCATGCAGAAAGACTGTCCGAACGGTCAGCTGACGCGATCGAAGTTCCTCGAAGTCTACTCAAGTTTCTTTCCTCAAGGAAACGCCGAAAAGTTCTGCGAGCACGTCTTCCGGACCTTCGATTCGGACAACAGCGGCAAGATCGACTTCAAGGAGTTCCTCTTGGCCATCAACATCACCTCCGCCGGGAAACCGGAACAGAAGCTGGAGTGGGCTTTCCAGATGTATGACGTCAATGGCGACGGAACAATAGAGCCAAGCGAAATGTCGGAAATTATTGGAGTACGTGCAACAAAACAACGTTGACAACATTGGCAAATCAAACACGTACAAAAGCAATAACAGCAACGCTAACAAATAACAAAGAGGCAACAATTGGCATTGTGAATAACGATCCATCAATCCGTCCGTCCATCCATCCATCCATCCATCCATCCATCCATCCATCCATCCATCCATCCATCCATCCATCCATCCATCCATCCATCCATCCATCCATCCATCCATCCATCCATCCATCCATCCATCCATCCACCCACCCATCCATCCATCCATCCATCCATCCATCCATCCATCCATCCATCCATCCATCCATCCATCCATCCATCCATCATCCATCCATCCATCCATCCATCATCCATCCATCCATCCATCCATCCATTCAACTATCTGGTCTAGTCTACCTGTAATGCTGTCTGTCTATTTGTCTGTCTGTCTATCTCTCTGTCTCCTTGCCTGTCTCTCTCAGCCTGGCTGTCCGTCTGGCTGTCCATCTGCGTGCTTGTCTGTCTGTATATATGTATGTCTGTATGTCGGTATGTCTGTATGTCTGTATGTCTGTGTCTCAATCTGTCTGTCTGGCTATCCGTCTGTCTGTCTGTGCGTCTCTCCGTCTGTCATCATATCTTGACAGTGGCATTGAGCAGACCAGTAAATGAAAAATTAGGCATTCTTCGGAGTTTCTGTCGAGGTCAGGTTCAAGGAGTGCCTTCGCAGCAACCCGTGGACTGAATGGCCGCTGAAATTCGATAGACTTCCGGTTAATTGTCTGCTCCTTCCCTCCCCCGATGTGCCGCCTTTATAGGCACTTTATGCCAATTATTTAGTCAGCCCTAGCACTAAAGGAGCCCAAGAGAGAGGAAGAGAGAGAGACAGACAGACAGACAGACAAAGGCAGAGAGACGTAGAGAGAGACAGAGAAAGACAGAGACTGAGACGGAGAGATAGAGAGAGACAGAGAGACAGAGACAGAGCGACAGAGATAGAGACAGAGACGGAGACAGAGATAGAGAGACATATATAGAGACAGAGACGGAGACAGAGATAGAGACAGAGAAACAGAGACAGAGAGATAGAGACAGAGACGGAGAGACAGAGACGGAGAAACAGAGACGGAGAGACAGAGAGAGGGACAGAGATAGAGACAGAGACGGAGAGACAGAGAGAGACAGAAACAGAAACAGAAACACAGATAGAGGCAGAGACAGAGACTTATTAGCGGCTTCGTCTGCCGTCTAAGCAAAATTGCCCATTTATCAGTTTGAGTGCGTTCATATAGCTCATTTTATATTATAAGGGAGTTTGCTGAGACGCGTGCCATTTCCGGGAATATTTTGTAGATATGTCCTAAAAGGTTTAAGTCACGACTCGTGCTGCATTAAACTCGGGGTTTTCGCTGTATATGTAGAAGATATTATGTTGCGTGACAATTATCCCTGTTCTCTATCGATCGGACATAACCTGGAGTGTGGCGTGCACACCGATTTTGCTTAGTAGCGACCATCGACTGATGCTTTGAGCTTAATACAGAGGCGCTACTGAAATTATCAAAGTACTACTACTGTTATTATTATTATTATTATTATTATTATTATTATTATTAGTAGTAGTAGTAGTAGTAGTAGTAGTAGTAGTAGTAGTAGTGGTAGTAGTAGTAGTGGTAGTAGTAGTAGTAGTAGTAGTAGTAGTAGTAGTGGTAGTAGTAGTAGTAGTAGTAGTGGTGGTAGTAGTAGTAGTAGTAGTGGTAGTAGTGGTGGTAGTAGTGGTAGTAGTGGTAGTTGTTGTATTATTATTATTATTATTATTATTATTATTATTATTATTATTATTATTATCCAGCATGCAATGTTGTAGAGGAGCCAAGATATTTAAATCAGAATGTAATTAGCAAGAAGTTATGATATCCATAGAGTCTTTATAAAGAGACTGCTGTCGTCAGCCTGTTATAAGTCTGTTATCACTAGCCTCATATCAGTTATCCGTAATTATTAGCTGGAGATCATATTTTTAGTCTATGATTATTTTTTGGGAAATTATTATGAGCCAACAATGACTAGCCTCATAATATATGCTCTCTATGCTATTAAGAGCCACTAGTACTCATCAGCCTTCTGTCATCATTCTGTCAATATTCATTAGAATTTGTCAATATATGTCAATATCAGATTGTGCTGTAAACCGAAACCGAAAGTAACACTGAAACCGAAACCGAAATCAAAACCGAAAGTAAAAAGGAAACTGAAACTTGCTTGTAGGCAATATATAACATGGTCGGTCCGTCGTTGGCCTACAACGATCCGAACGACACTCCTGACAAGAGAACGAAGGAGATTTTCGCCAAGATGGACGAGAACAACGACGGTGTTCTGTCGAAGGAGGAGTTCATTAAGGGCTGCATGTCGGACGAGTTCCTCTGCCAGATGCTAACGGCCGACCCAGGGGCCGAATGAGGAGTGGCAGCCAGCGCCGCAGCCAAATGTACGTTTTCGAAGCTACATATTCTATTCTAGGCCGATCGAATGTTATGGCGATTTTAAAAAAAATATAGGCTACGAATTTAAGAACTTGTATCGAATTAGGTTTACACGAACAGTCGTTATAATTTATTTTCAGTTCGAACCTGTAGCTTTCTGGGTGGCTGACTGCATGGCACATGAACTTGACTATGTGGTTATTGCGAGAATTTGTGGTTCTTTCATCACTGATGGTTCCGGCGGTAATCGTGTTTATTGGATTTGTTGAAATGTGATTATTTTTACAAAGGAATTCCAGTGGAATTCGGAAATTGGTGGGAAAGTCTTTCTCATTTAGTAGCTAGTTGTTGTAACTACTATTTGAGAAACTTTTCACCCAAACGACTAGCAAGACAATTGCATTTTGAGGACTAATTTCAAAAGTCTTTTTACGAAATTTGTAATTGCATTAAATAGGAACTGAAGGCTAAAACAATTGCTGAGAAAGGAGCAGGATTCAGTTAAGGGTCGAATATATTAACCCCGCATATTTTAACAAATAAGCGGACCCCGGCTTTAACTGAAAGTCAGACAGAATGTGTAGACCTATTCCTGGCATGTCCAATTTGGCCTGTTTTAAATTATCCCATGCCAAGAAGTCGATTTCTTAAAAATTCATTTTAATTCTCAAACTCCCGAACTGATCATCGCTTTAAAAATCTGATCCTCGCTTTAAAAATTGATAGACAAGTTTAAAAGAGAAATTAGTGCCTGGATGCAAGCCGTTGATGATGTTAAGCTTGAAGTCGTTTTCCAGGTTTCAACCTTCCTTCTGTTTTTCGCTATCTTGCGGCATTTTGTGCGGCTAAACGAAATCGCCCTTGACTACGCAGGGTTAATGGCGGATCGAGGAGCTGATGGCGGCAGTTATGATACAAAATTCTCAAGTCAGAGGGACATCAGTGGTAAATTTAAATCAAAAGTTTCAGCCGTAAATAGTCTTTGAACGCAGATGGAGTTGGAATAATCTTGAGACGATATCTGCTACGATCGAAATTCTATTATCTGTTTGTACCTCCTTCTTCACATTTAGAAACAGCAGCCTACTATTAAAAGATCCTGCCTAAAATGATTCAATCCTTCCCCAGTAAACTCAATCCAAAATTCTACCAAACTTCTTGCTTAGCTACATAATCTAGAGTCTGAATTAATTCCAAACACAACCATTTTGTCTGCCAGCCTACCTGCTCGCCTTTCTACCTACACTGGGGTATAAATTTAACTCCAAACACTGCCAATATGACAAAGTATATCTTTTTGCTTTCCAAACTACCACGAATTGAACTCCGACCACTGCCAATATGACTAACTATATCTTCTTGCCCTTCCTTTCTACACGGAGTTTTCATTTTGATTCGAGTGTCTGCGAGTAAGCAAGTTCTCTCTAATTAACGTCTAAGATGCGGAAGAAATGCCAAATCTCGTCTTACAACAGTTAACGACTTCTGATGATCGCGAAGTCCAAAGGTCGTAATTGAGTACAGACTGTAGACCCGGAGGAAAGAGTGTGTGGGATTTCTATCGAAGTTTTATATTACCAGGCATTTGCACTAAAAGTATAATTATACGATTTTCAATTTGTAGAGATGTAGCCTTTATGTGTTCAGCCAACTGATATCTAAAAGTCGATGTTATACTTGTGTGTTCACTTGCAGTATATTTCGTTCACTTGAGTAGCATTTACTTTCAATTTTGCTGTGACATTTATGTTTTTGTATACAAGCACGCCATTTTTCCAGGCATAAAGTTTGGCTATAAACCTGCAAGCCTAAGGCTTTAGCATGTAAATATCGATTTTTTTTTAATTTCGGCGTTGTAAAATCTATTAAGCAATGCTAATTTATACGAATCTCCGACTGTTTAACTTCTATATACAAATATATATCGATGTTCGCTTGGATCTTTTTCGATTCGTTCTTCAGAGTATAGAATATTAGGTTTGTTTGGACATAGCTTCTTTGTTAGCTATGTTTGGAAAATTCACAGACCCTTTGTGCGAAAGCTGCCGGTCAGTGGTGATATGCGACCATCTTTCGCTAAGAAAAAAACTTGGTGTTCTGAACAAACACTAACCGTAGGGGTTTTGGTGGCAATTTGATGATCTTCTCTGAGGTTTGGGGAGTGGAGGAATTCACTAGCGTCCCCCCACCGAAAATTTAAGCGGAATGACCAGATTGCCTGTTGAGGAGTGCAGTGAATTTTACCAGTGTAGTGAATTTCACCAGTGCAGTGAATTTCACCAGTGCAGTGAAATTTCACCAGTGCAGTGAATTCCACCAGTGCAGTGAAATTTCACCAGTGCAGTGAATTCCACCAGTGCAGTGAAATTTCACCAGTGCAGTGAAATTTCACCAGTGCAGTGAATTTCACCAGTGCAGTGAAATTTCACCAGTGCAGTGAATTTCACCAGAGCAGTGAAATTTCACCAGTGCAGTGAATTTCACCAATTAGGCCATAGCGTGCAATATATGACTGCCTGAAAATGTGTCACTCTCATTGACGATTTGTTCAAACAGTAGTATGCCTAATCTCGGCTGAAGATATGTTTTAGTGTTTAGTTTAATCAAATACGCATTCAATAATATGCTGATTGTGTATACTTACTATGTGTACTTGATTGTTTCAATTTCTTAGCGTTTTTCAGCCTACTATTCAAACGATTTTTTCTTTTTCTACAATGTGCATATTTCAGTGTTGCAATTTCTTTGAATGACTCAGCACGATTTTTGCTTATGTGAGCATTCCATTTTAGTTTGCGAAACGCTGGCTTAAACTTATTGCTTCCAATTCCGCTTCTCTGAACCCAAACCCCTCGAAGATAAACAATATAATCGATAGTTCCTGAATAGCTTTTCCCTTCAACTTTTCTTATCAATAAAGCACGCACCTGATCATCGATGACGTCAAGGAAGTATAATAAACGTTGTGTACGTGACGTCACATGCCGTACAGCGGATGACCAATCATTGGTCATGTTAATCTATGACATTATCGGGATCAGTAAGTAAGAAAGCGACACCAGAAGAGCATGTCTTGTTCTTTCGGTGTTAGACTGTATTCAATTTAATCAAGTCTCTCGCCTATGTACCCTATCCGTTGCAGCAGATGATCCCGTCTCCCTGGAAGTTGAAATGCAACGCGAGCTCTGTCGGTTCTTCTTTTATGATCCAGAGTTCAAAGTGCTAAAACGGACTGCTCCAGTGGTTTATATTTCTCGTTTATACATTAAACCGACCCGTTGTAGCACAAGACTTTGCCAACTTGTTATGTTTACACTGGAATTGCAACATAAATTTGCGGAAGAGTATAAAGGTGCATTGTTCGCCAAAGTTTACGCCTGTGTTAGCAGGAAGTCGTAATAGTTAGTTGTTAGGTAAATTTGCAGTGGTTCTTACATAACTTTTGTGTCTTCTAAACGACTTAAAACCATAGTTCTGTTGCGTTATGTTAACTATTTCAATTAACGTATGAAGTACGCGGACATCAGAGATTTGAATCTCGGGCTAGCACTGTCCGTACACGGGGACCTTAAATGGCGTGGCGCCCATTCAAACGGGCAGCGATGGTGAAGGATCTCACCCGATGAATTCATTGAAAAATGAGCAGGGTTGAGGCCATACGGTCGCTATAGAAAAACGTGTGCATTTACATTTGCGGACATAGAGATTTGAATCTCGGGCTATTACGCAGGAACCTCAAAAGGCGTGGCACCCATTGAGATGGGCAGCGGCGGTGAAGAACCTCACCCGTTCAATTCATTGAAAAATGAGCAGGGTCGAGGCCATATGGTCCCTGAAGAAAAACGTGTGTACTGGTAGTTCCAGTGTTTAACGACATCTTATGGCATCAAAGGCCGTTGTCGTCGCCCTCCTCTTTTACCCAGGCTTGGGACTGACACCACCCGACTAAAGGCAGTGGCGGAGTTAGAAAAACGTGTGTTTTTACATGTTTACATTTAATTGTTTTGTTACCGATTTTGTTGCGGTGCTGTATTGAGCGGTTTGTGATCGAACTGTAAACAATTGGTTTGTCGATGTGAATATGTTCCGTTTTCGGGTTCATCTATTGATGTATTATTAATTGGGTTCGATTGACTGTAACTATTTTCAAATCGTGTTAAGCTTATAACTATTTCATTGAAACTAATATGATTTTCAGGTAATGTTTACTGTCTTATTATTGTAAGTTTTGGATGTTTACTCTGCTAAGTAAAACCTTATAGACCTACATTATACGTATATGTAAACAGGCCTATATTCATATTGTTGTTATTATTATTAATCATATTGTTATTATAGTTATTAATCAGATTCCCATTCCCAATATATAGTTTTAATGTAATTATGTAATATGTTATATATAAATAGACCTATTCAACCGCTTAGTCAGTACTTATATATAGATCTTAATATACATATACATTTATATTATATAATGCTACACACATATATATATATAATATATAATATACTTCAGAGATAGCCTACACAACTTTTTCTAAGTGCAGAGACTCGATTTAAATGTCCTAATACTGGGAATAATAAACGGTGTTTTGGACCTTCCCGTATCAAAACGGCGAATTTGCGAAAACAGTCACGAACATGAGTTGATTCCAAATTGATGCTTACTTTAGCCTAAATAAATAAATGGCCGGAGAACTGTTATTTCTCCGGCGACAGTTTCATGGGAGTTTGCTAAACGGCGACCACCAGGGGCGCCACGCTTGCATTTATCAGCCGACCAGAGATTTATAAACGACTTTGGGGACTCAACTGCAGCGCATTGATAATATATAGTCAGTGGACGCCATGCAGGAGGTCAATTGCGTAAAAAGCTGAATGTAAAATGCTCCTCCAGGACTCTTATTTCGTATGGACGCCTTTGTTTGTCTGTTGTCTGTTCGATATATGTTACTTTGGTCATAATATTTACAGTGCATCCGAGAACAGACCGTTTCCCATCTAATTATCGATACTGAAAGTCGTAAACATGTCATCGATGAACGATAATAGGTCTAGGGTTTCTTTCATTAGACTAAACACCATTCCGGCAAATTCCTGTTTGCTTTGCTGTCTGCTTGGTCTTCAGATCTCGGCCAAAAATTGGGTTTTCCTGTACTCACTGCTTCCACTGGATAATTCCGTGTCTTTGCGGGCTTTTTTCTTGGGTTTGGACCGGACTCGCCCAGGAATTTGGCTTGCACAACTATTTGTTTCGTAGTAACCATCGACTGACATCGACATTGCGAAGGCTTATATATTACTGTATATACTAGAAGTACAAGTTCTCAGATTATTATTACGCTGCCAATGAAATTTACTAAACTTTCTAAAACAAAGCCTGACATTCTTTCTGATAAAAAGAACTATGCTCATATAATCAGTTATCATGTACCTAAATTAAGTAAGACTTGATTAAAAGCCACTGGTAAATTAGGCGTAAGCTTATCTAAATATTTAACATCGACTAAGAGTGTTTAGATTAATGGTTTGTAGCGATATTAACATCAAGGCTCACCTATTCACTTCTAAAGTGTTTTAAAAGTCTGCAGTCTGCCGAATAAAACAAGAAATGCGTGAAACACAGTGGAGATCGTCATTGGTTGTAACCAAAAACATTAATTTTACTAAAAAGCATTAAGTAACACGTTACAAAAGACTATAGGCTTTGATCAAAATGTCATGAACACATAACAACAATTCACCAAAGGATCGGATTTTGGCTGATATCCTTTTTTAGTGACAGATCTCTTCTTGTAGGTTGCGGATCTCATATTTCTGGTGACGGGCCTCAAATGAGAGATGCCGGATCTGAGATCTGACAGGATGCGGTTGAATTTTACCAATCGCCCTTACATATTACATCGGGAGCCTATTGGAGAAAGTGCTCGGCTTGTAACTCAGAGAGTACGGGTTCGAACCTCTTCCCCTGAGATGGTTACTGTGTAGGGACCTTGAGCAAGTCCTTCACTCATAATTGCTCGGCGCCATCGATTGCCGCAAGCGATTAGATAGTGGCGCCTAATAAATGCAGAAATAATAATATTTATCCCAGTTAGCTATTAATTGAGTTCATTGTCTTTCTTAATGCATGTTCTGATTCAGGCGTTGATTTCGGACTTAATTTTTATGGGAAACCTATAAAACTTAGGCCAACGCTGAAAGCAAAGGGAATGGTGTGCAGTGACGAGGTAGTCGTCTGCTTACTTTGAAGTTTCATAATGTTCCTCAGAGCACTACGTAATGTTCCTCAGTGCACTACATAATGTTCCTCGATGCACTACATAATGTTCCTCAGTGTACTACATTCGATTAATGTGCTTTTCTCTTAGGAACTGTGCATAAGATCTCAATCGTTAACGATTGATTGTTTAAAGTTTCTATTCGGAATTCGTGATTGAATGAATCAATGACGGCATTACAATATGGTGTAGTGCGATGTGCTCTCTATAGCCAAGCTTGTTACAAGGAGTCAAGTACAAGTACTTAACGATCAAGTGTAAGTACTATTACTTGGCTGAACATTAGCCTATCCATAGTCTACTTACATGATAACTTGTTATCTGAATAATAGCAAAAGTAGTATTAGCGGTAGTGGTTGTAGTTCAGTAGTAGCAATAGTAGTAGTAGTGGTGGTGATAGTAATAGTAACAGTGGTGGTGGTGATGGTGGCGGCGTCAACACCAGTAGTAGGTAGTAGCAGTAGTAGTAGTAAGGCCGTTGAAGTCGAGTTGTCGACTTTACCTTAACTTTTACAATTCAACCAGTGATTCAAATTTAATCGGCAGATTTTAAGTAAGTTTCCATTGTATTACGCCATCTTGTGGCTGCCACGGCCGTTAACGTCGACCTTTACTACGACTCGATCAGCGATTGGTAATGTTTCCAGTGTTTAACGACATCTTATGACATCAAAGCCGTTGGCGTTGCTTGGACGTTTCTTTTGCTGATTGTAGTGCACAATTAAACGCAGTGGTTGAATATATAGCTTCAGTTGAAACCGTCTTAAAGGTGTCTAATATAAAATGCTGTTCTATTGCTGGTAGGCATTAATTAGCGACATCTTGTGACTGTCTGGGCTGTTGAAGTCGACATCTGCTTAGGCCCATCTTAGCAAATTTAGCAGATCAGTTGTAAACGAAGTAGTTGTTTCCAGTGTTTAACGACATCTTATGGCACCAAAAGCCCTTGGCGTCGGTTGGAAAGTATATGCATACAGTTTCCAACGAGGCATAAGCGACCAGCGATTTATTATTAATATTTTCAAAGTTTAACGACATCTTATGGCTACAGTGGCCGAAGACGTCTTTAAAAGTCTTAATCAGGTAAAGTCTATTGTTCATAATTATCTGTTATTTTTTTAGTTCGTTCGTCTTGCTATTTTCAGTTCGTGTTTCGATGGTTTTCTGATGTTTCTTTGTGGCGTCTTGGTATTCTGTGAAGACCGGAGCAGATGATGGGGATCCTCCTGGCTTGCTGACGGTCTTAAATAGAGCTTTTACAGTTTTATTTTTAAACATATATATATACTTTTAAAAATGACAAGTATATTTTCAAATTGGGCACGTGGCTTTTCTGGACGTCTAGATATTTCCAACGCCATATTGGCTATATTTTAGGTGGCAATATTGAATCTATTGATGGCCTTAACGGTTCTTTTGATGGCCATATCAGCTCTTTTCCGTATAAATAGGTTTCATGAGGAAAACAAAGCATTCGACGTGTTAGTCACAATTAATTATGTAAAAAGAGTTCCGAGAGGAGATAACGTTCCTTGAACGACTGATATTAATAATTCCACTTTGTCGCAACTCAGACTTTATCCAATTTTTCGACCGAAAAACAACTATGCGCAAGAGAACCAACATGCGCTACTAAATGTTCGCCTATAAAAACGAAAAACTGACTTGAGAAGCTCCAATTTACAGACCTTTAAAACAAGTTTTACCGATACCATGTAATGGCATAAAATCAATTTTATTTGCAACTGACCTGCTAAATTCTAGATGGGTCTGAGCAAAGGTCGACGTCAACAGCCCAGGCAGCCACAAGATGTCGCTAACTAATGAATACCAATAATAAACTGGCATTTGATATTAGACACCTTTAAAACGGTTTCAACCGATACTATATATTCTACAACTGTGCTTAATCTCTGCTGTCTAAGTGGTCTGTTAATAGTGTTAACTAATTCAAGCGACGTTAAAATACGATTTTTCATTCGGTAGTTGCAACCCTAGCAATGAAATATTAATGAATGTGTCTCTTTGTGGAGTCGCCATTTTTTGTAGCCTTTCCTTTGTGTGTTGTCTGAGCGTCTGTGAATAAGCTGGTTCCCGCGACTTGGCTTTCGTTAGGCGCTGTAGAAATCTCGAGGTTACGTTTACGATTGCGACAGACGATCGAATCCTTGCAGTAATTCTGTTTTACTTAGGCCTAATTGTTTTACTAGACCTAATTCTCGTGTATGGTGATTCGTTGTTTAGTTGCTCCCGACATACTCTGTGCGTGAAAATGTCGGTTCGCATACCGATCGTGGCTATATTTCAGAGATTTTAACCTCGGGCTAGCACGGTGCGTACATGGGGACCTTAAATGGCGTGGCACCCATTCAAACAGGCAGCTGTGGCGAAAGTTCTCACCCAATAAATTCATTGAAATATGAGCAGGGTCGAGGTCACACGGTCGCTATAGGAAAACGAGTACATTTACATTTTACAAATATTAGGTTGTGCTTAGACACCTTTAAATCGCTTTCTTCCGACGCTATATATTCTTCAATTTTGTTAAATCGCCCAATTATGAGCGATTACTCGGCAGCTACAAGTTGTCGTTAAACACTGAATACTAATAGAAAATACGCTGCGCCCATTCAAACAGGAAGCGGTGGTGAAGGTTCTCACCCGATTAATGTATTGCAAAATGAACAGGGTCAAGGCCATACGGTCGCTACAGAAAAACAGGCATATTTACATTTACTTCTACGAGGGTTTAGTTTTTAACGACATCTAATGGCTAACAGGGCTAGGCGCATAGACGGAGTGCAAAAGTGGCACTTCGGGAGCACCCTTTGTGAAGAATGCACCCCAAATTGTACTAAAAAATATTTGGGCACCCCTTATGAATTTAATGAAGGCGCGATATAGTATATCGATTAGCTGGCTGAACTTTCAACCAAGAGGTCAGGGTTCAAATCCTCGCGCAGGATGATATTTATAACCGAGTTTTGATATTTCTGCTCCACTAGCGCCCCTAGCGAACTCGGCAATAATTAATTTCAAAAGTTCTCTTCTGCTAGAGCCCTGTAGCGAACTAAGCCATAATTAAAACGAGTATAACAACTGCACAGTTCCAGTGGAAAGATTAGGCGGCGAGGAAGAGGACTGACCTCCCGTCTCATATACAGAGATTAATAAAATGAAGGCGCGTCATCCAATGACTTCAAACCCATGATCACAAACAAAGCCTTCTCGGTCTCAGAAATAGGCTTTTAGGCCTAATCAGTCAACACGAAACAGAACCTGATAAAATATTGTCTCATCCGCGCTGGGTTGATCGCTTTTTGGGCGCTGAAGAAATACAGAGTTCAGGATATTATGTAAAAAAGAGTCGATACTTCATTTGTCGAAGTGCGCATGACGTCATATTAATCTCCGCATGCATATCTATCCTTTCGGGCTTGGTGATATGACAGGTGCCGGAGAGAGTAACTAGGTCGAGTGACGTTTTGATCAATTTTGCAAAAGTTCTGCGATCCGATTTATTTTGCTTGTGCCACAGGTAACTTATTAATTGTTGCGGTTTTTTTCATGCAAATTTGTTGTTTTAACAGATAAGAGTGTTTTGTACGTGGGGACACAGCGTGCCATACCGCCTACTGTATTTTCGCTTCGCTGTCCATATTAACCACCCGACTTCAAGCACAGAAACGGCGAATAGCGTGACCTGAATAATTCTACGTGGGCTGCAGATAACTGCGAACAGTAATTTCTTGCGCTTTCGTTTTTTTTAAATTTCGTCTTGAGCTTGTTGCCATCTTGGATAGATGTAAAGCAGAGAATGAGATAAAGGTGGTTATACCTTAAAGCTGGATTTCTAAATGTGGTTAAACAGTGTTAACACTTGTGTAAAACTGGATGCCTTGCTGTGGCTCTGACTTAAAGAACTCAGATAACTTAGTTGGGTGAGTAAACAGCTAATAAACTTTATCATAAGATGGACGGTAACTTAACGTTGTAACTGTCTGGTGGAACTCAAAAAAGGCTCATAAGAGTTATTATTGGTAAACATGTAGAATCGACCGCTTGCGATCGCCCTACACAAAATCAATATGGCCACCACAGACTGCGAGAGAAATAGAGAGCTGTCACATACTGAGTGCACGCCCAGTTAATAAGTAAGTGAGTCATCAGCAGTATGCGTCCGTAAGTAACAGGCCAACAAAAAGTTTATAAAATACTTTTATTGGTGAAAGAAATCATAGTAGTATCACAAGGGTATCAATAAATTAAGAAATTGGGTTTCTGTGATGCAAATAAGAATGTTTGCAAAGAAGTTCTTGCATGGCACAAATATTAAATATTACAAATATTTTTATTGCGCTATGCATGTCATTTTGAGCTTACTTATTAACTGGGAGTGCGTCCAGTATGAGGCAGCACTCTATTTCTCTCGCAGTCTGTGGTGGCCATAATGTTTTAACTGAACAATCACAAGCGGTCAGTCTTACATGTTTACCTTATTTTTATAATATAGACTTTTGTGTGTGCGCGTGTGTGCACTGTTTTGTGTGCGAGTGATATTGGGTGCTTGTGTTTCTTAACAACTGATGTCATGGTTTTCAGACTTAATGCTTACCCAACTATCTCTAAGCCATTATATCTGTTCAACATTGATATGTTTCTGTGAGTATGTCAGTCATTAATTTTATTGTTATTCTGTGTGCATTTATTTAATGCCAATATCCAATGAGTAAGCATCAGTCGGTGGTGCTGAGCAGTTGTGAGTGAAGGACTTGCTCAAGGTACCTACACAGTAACCGTCTGAAGGAAGGCATGAACCCTTACTCTACGTGTTACAAGCTGAGCGCTGTACCCAATTGGCTACTGTGCCCCACGATCCTTGAGGTTATGTTTTGTAAATATGTCTGTCACAGGGAGAAGTTAAAGGTTACAGTTTTGTAAATATGTCTGTCACAGGGAGAATTTAAAGGTTACAGTTTTGTAAATATGTCTGTCACAGAGAGAAGTTAAAGGTTACAGTTTTGTAAATATGTCTGTCACAGGGAGAATTTAAAGGTTACAGTTTTGTAAATATGTCTGTCACAGAGAGAATTTAAAGGTTACAGTTTTGTAAATATGTCTGTCACGGAGAGAATTTAAAGGTTACAGTTTTGTAAATATGTCTGTCACAGAGAGAATTTAAAGGTTACAGTTTTGTAAATATGTCTGTCACGGAGAGAATTTAAAGGTTACAGTTTTGTAAATATGTCTGTCACGGAGAGAATTTAAAGGTTACAGTTTTGTAAATATGTCTGTCACAGAGAATTTAAAGGTTACAGTTTTGTAAACATGTATGGACTTGTAAAGAGTAGAAACTTGTCTTTAGTTTCTAAATTAAAAAAGCAACATGTGAAAAAGAGTACTGAATATTGTAGCCATGTTAATAACGTATTTAATTATTATTAACATATTAATTACTTAGTCACTGACTACCAAAGGTGACTTAACATAGTTAAGGTGCAAACCGACCTTCCTCCTCTCCCAGGATATAATATAAAATGTAGCTAGTCAGTGAATTGATTATCATTTGAGACAAAATATTCTCTTTAGAAGTGGTTTGCATTTGTTTGAATCTAAATAAATGCCACCTACCTGTTTTAATATATCATTGAATTTAGCATCATCATTTGATGATGCAGTTTTGCTAATTTCATTATGCAAAACTAAAACATGCAGAAATTTGAAGGGATCTGAATTAGTTAAATGTGCATCAAACAGTGATTTTTACTGTTCGTGAGAACAAATATTTTCAGTTCAGAGTTCAGCTGTAAAGAAAAGCGATTAAAAACTAATCATAATCATAAACTCAGAAATTTCTATAGTGCTAATTATAGCTACCTAAGCATTGTTTATGAGTGCTGTATCAAATCAGAGGAACTGTCGACAGATACTGTATGAAAGAAAATCCAGTTGTCTAATTAATTATCTAGAAGTTGCTGAATTGCATCTTTTGAAGAAATTGCTTATTCAGATGAACTTGTTTTATTGTCTATATCATGTTTAAGAAATGAAAAGAGAAACTACCCTCTTGACAGATATTTTTGCTGTTTGGTCATGAATATTTAAGTCATGATATTCAATGCTCTTCTTTCAAATACTGCTTTTTAAATTTAGAAATACAAAATAGAATCAGTTATTTGTAGCATCATAAGTGAATCATCATCATCATTGTTAACATCGTCAGTTTGAATCTGGGCTAGCACTGTCCGTGGGTACACAGGGACCTTAAATGGTCCCCATTCAAACGGTGCATCGGTGGTGGTGAAAGATCCCAGCTGATCAGTTTATTGTAAAATGAGCAGGGTCGAAGCCAGGTGGTGGTGAAAGAACTCACCTGATCAGTTCATTGTAAAATGAGCAGGGTCAAGACCATATGGTTCCTGTAGAAAAACGTGCACATTTACATTTACCAACATGTCTGCCGTTTGGCCACAGCAAGTTTGATTATTGGATATCAGTTCCTTTTGATTGCTTGTTAAGTCCAGTGCCTTCTCATGTCAGATCCGAGTATTATTCGATCTGTATTAAAGCATATGTATGTTAAATCATCTCCAAGTACATGCATGTCTGCATCTGCTGTATTATCACTGCGCTTGTTGGCTATCTTTGTTATAAACTGGAAACATTGGAGACAACTGGTGCAAAAACATTTGTATCAGCTACATCTGCCCTTTAATGGTTGTCTCCTGCTGGCTGTCATTTATCGTAGGTGACTCATTCTCGCTGTCATCTGGTGTTGGTCTTCCATTGTTGATGAATATTCCAAAAACAATTGGGTACGATAACGCAGTTTGGGTTTAGTTGCGGAGGGTGACCAAAACGCTGACTGTTGAAGTGATTTTTGCAAAACCGGATATCTCGGTATCTCAGGAGTTCCTGGAGCTATATAAATTCTCAGTTTAAAGTGGTAAGGAGTGGTTGTCTGGTAGATTTTATGACGTTGTGTAGCTTTTGTATCAACAATAAGAACTGTGGTAGTAGTCTGAATGGTTTGATTACATGACGCCGTTTACCTGCTTGCACACTGACCCACAGAAAAACTGGTCCCGAGGATAAACTTGCAAGTGGTGCTTCTCTATGTTATGGCCGCCCTGTAAACATGGAAACACAGCTGGAACACCCAGCCATGGGTGGTCCAGCTATGTGTGTGTGTGTGTGTGTGTGTGTGTGTTTGTGTTTGTTGGCCTGTGTGTGTGTGAGTATGGTGGTGATCGTGAACGCTGGTACTATCTGGCAAATAAAGAGAAAAAGAATGGTTGTTTTGAAAAGATGGAGTAAAGTTCTTGAACCGAGACAGTTTTGGCAAATGCTTTCAAGGCCTCGTAGCTGGTAGAAAGCAACAGAGAATTTTTGTTGATTTTTTGCCAGGCTAGTGTAAGATAGGGTAGCTGGAATATCTGCTGTGGTAAAAGTTGTTGGCACTTGTGGCGGTTTGACACATGTCATGGTTTGACACGCGTCACGTTGTTCAGTGATCATTAACAATGAAACTTTGAATTCATGGGAATTTGGAATGAACATTACCACAAAACTTGAAACTATACGTGTTTTGTGGGTGGAGTTAGTATTGCGAAGGAATAACTTTGGCCCCCTCTGGATTGATATACATCTACTGCTCTTCTGCCCACAGATCTGTAAAACGACGTATTTTGAAGCTAGACTTTCTGAAAATGTAATGACAAGTTTAGAATCTTACATGGGGGTGGTGTTTTTTGCTTAAGCATTGACCTTGTAAAATATAACGGCAAGTTTGTGATTATTACGTGAGGACAGTGTTTTTTTAAAGCATAGACTTTGTAAAGTGTTACAGCTGGCTTGTTACGAGGTGGCGTAACATTCCTATGTGTTACGATCACAGTTGCATCTGATGACTACGTGGCTAAGCAGAAATTTTGATCCAACTGGAATCTTGTTATGTTGCTGGGATCGTAATATGTAACAGTTTGTACTGTGTGATTGGCATGTAATGTGTTACTGGGTATTGTAATGGATAATAATGAAAATAATGAGAAGACCAACAATGTAACTTATAATATAACTGAGATAAAAATTGTGCAACAGGGAACTTAAAGTAAGATTGTGATGTGTTACCAAAAGTGTAATACGTAACTGGAGTGTAACGGTGTAACTTGGGTTGTAATGTGTATCTGGAGTTGTGATGTACGACGTGAGTGTAAGGTGTAAATGGAGTTATGATATATAGTTGTGAGCTATGTAGCTAGAGCAATACTGTAAAGGCATTCTTGGAATTTCCATATTTGGTTGTATTAATGGTCGCGGTGGCATTGAAGACCTGGGCGGTTTTTCATCTTAGCCGTTGGCAAGGCCTCCCACCGAAATGTCTGCTCTGTTGTCATGCTGAAGTTGACGTATTTGCTCTTGGTTAACCCTTTACTACCCATGCGTGAGTGTGCTTGTTTGTTTGGGCCATGCTGGACCTACAAGAGTGGTCTTGGGGAGAGGTATACATCTTCTGAATGCCTGTCGGCACGGCACGTCTTTGTTAGTAGTGCTTACGCTTAGCTAGAAGTCTATGACTGTCTAGGAGCTCTTCAGGGCTGGCAAGCGGCGTAGCTCTGGGTGAGTTAGTCAGAAAGTTTGGCTGTTTGCTATACCTGGCATGCGTCAGACAGCCCTTGAAGGGCCGCTACCTGTAGCAGAAATGAGTGGGCTTTAGCCCCTTGCCCCGGTCTGTTGTTGTTGAACATGGGCTGTAGAACGATTCAGTCATGAAAATGTCTCTTACCTGGACTAATAGTATTAAGAGGTAGTGGATTGTGTGGGTTTGCGGAGTCTGTCTCACTTGAAGGATTTTGAAGCAACGCTTATGAATTGACTTCTATAGAAGTCTGTTCTATTGTATATGGTAGACGTTTTCAGCTGTCGTCAGGTTGGATCGTGGACTAGTTTACACGCGAAAATTGGTGAGCCGTTTACTTAAAAATTGGATAGATTTGGAAGAATAAAGGTACAGCAGAAACTCGGTATAATGCCGTCTTTGGGAGACGTGTCAAGAACCGCCTTATAATGGGGTTGTGTTGCTGTATGTTTTCTATAGATGAGTAAATTTTGGGATCTGTGTCTCCTACTGTGTTATGTAAGAATTTGTGTTATAATGAAGCGTGTTATAACGGATCTCAGGTGTAGTATTTGTTTTTAATCAAATGTTTTTGTGTACTGTTCTGTGGGAAAAGAATTGCCTTTTGCTTAAGCATTGTTTTGATCTGGGATAAAAAGAGGACAGACAGATAAAATTTAAAGAAGTTGTTTTTAATGTTATAGTAGAATTTATGTTGCTTTATTTGACAAGTTATATCTGTTACTTTTCAGCCAACTTTTAGAAGTGTCCTTAAGATTGGATTTAAAAATTTACTATGACATGTGTGAGAAAGGATACGACAGAGACAGTATGCACACAGGGAGACACAGACAGACAGAGGCAGAGACAGGCAGACAGGCATATTAAGAAACTGAAATGGTACACTGGCTTACTAATCTCCCCATTCAAGTCTGCATACCGTATTTCATTCAACAGAATCCACCCTTGCTGTTCATAAAGCCATCATGTGCTCAATGGATAAGGGTAGGGTGACAGCACTTGTTCATGATTTTGACTGCTGCTTTTGACACTGTGGGGCATTCTTTTCTTTTGCATCGTTTTAAGCAGTGTTTGGGTTTTCTGGTCCCACCCTGTTTTTGCCTGATACTTATTTTAGTCCCTGCACTCAATCAGTGTATTTAAATGGCAGTTATTCGTCTAGTGCTTTGCTGACTTATGACATCCCACAAGGTTCTGGGCTTAGTCTGCTTTTGTTTACATTAGACTAGGGTAAATTGCCTGACAGGGTGTCAGTCACTGGTGTATGATTTCTATTATACTCAACTACTGTCTTCTTCTATCATATGCCCTTCGTGCTCAGGCAGTTGTTCAGCTACTATACTACTATGATACTCAATTTACTTTTCGTTTGACAGTTTGTCGTGTCACTCGTCTGTGCAGCTGTTGTACAATGCCTTTGAGAAGGTGCAGTCTTGTGTGGCAGCTAATAAACTCCTCCTTAATTCATTGAAAACTAAACTGAATTTCTACTACTGAGCACTCCACGGCAACTTGAGAAATTTGAATGCCCCTTCTTCCTTTTATCTCTCTCTCCTCTCCAATCCCCCCACCGTAGCTACCACGCGGTCTCTCCGTCTGACTTTTGGATCTTGACCTGGAACCGACCCCTTTTGCCTATCGATTTTGTTTTGACTGAGCGCCTGTGGATAAGCTGGTCCCTGCGGTGTGGCCTTCGTTGGGCGCTGTAGAAATCTCGAGATTACGAAATTTACGATTACGATGCCTTAAAACTGGGGGACTCTGTGTTGAGTTGGCTGATGCTGCTTATAACTTGGGTGTTATTTTTGATTTTGCTATGTCTCTCACCGATTACAGAGCATTGGCTTCCTGTTCAGCAAAGGATTTTTTTCATATTGGGGCGTTAAACTCTGGCCAACCACATTACTTAAAATCAGTCCTCATTTCCCAGAGCTGACATTATTCAACCAGGCCATCTGATTGTCTTTCTTTGGTTGTGCCAAAAACTAGAACTGTTCTTGGTGAATGGGTTTTTTGGTTGCTGGGCTTAGGTGGTTGAACTCTGTCCCTGTATCAGTTCTTTCTACCCAGTCCCTTGTGTCATACAACCTTTATTCAGTTGGGTTCCCCCATGGCTGCCTCTGTCTTGGTGGACTGATCTTCTGGATATTGACGTGACTGCAGCTTGCTTTTGATGTGCCATCAGTCTATGCTTTGTGCATCAGTCATCAGCACTACAGAAGTTACTGATTAATACTTAATTAATAATGACACTATTAGTTGGTTGCTTCAGTACTCTTGGCTTTTGCGAAATTTGCTTTGCAGTCTCAGCAAACTTTCACTACTCTATAAAGACAGACTGGCAGACATATAAAGACAGACAGACAGACGGGCAGACGGGCAGACGGACAGACAGATGCAAAGACAGACAGACAATGCCATGATTAAAAAACTGAATAGTTGTACGGCACTCGTGGTGTTAGCTCAGCCTGAGGTAAACTGACAGACCTCAGTAAATCCTACATGCAAGAATAAAAGACCCTTAGGGATGTTGACTTCCTGCAGCAGCGTACAGGTGGCGCCAGTTGCTGCTTTTTAACTTCCCTTCTTATCACGTACTATCTACGCCAACTTATTTATTGCTCTGTACTACCAGAATTGTTGTAAACAGTCTAAAAATAGAACGGTGCTTTGGGTCAAGCCAGTTCAACAGGGGTTTGGCAGTTTGAGTGTTTAGGGTATTATTAGACTTAGAGGGGTATGTTAGATTACTTATGTGGCAGCCTGCAGTCTTAATTAAATACCGTGTCCAGTGAGAGCAGAAACTTCTGTTTTGCCTTGGATCTGGACAATCTTGGGCTGTGGGACATTCTCAGTAACTGGTCCAAACTGAGAGCTAAACTTAAAACTCATCTGTTTTCAGCTTGGTTACCCACTGTGCACTCACTGTACCTCTGTCACCAAGCAGTGGAATTTGGTACTGGCATAAGCTAGGAAGTAAATGGAAAGTCCTGCGATGCGCTGGCCCCGTATCCAGGGCTTTGGGATTTGTCCACAGCCAACTCAAAGGCCTAAAGAAAAGGAAATGAGCGCTTCCCCTACGTATGTCTCACTTGTGGTACATGGGATACTTTACTTTACTTATCCACAGTTGCCTGACTTCTGTTTCCGAGAACCATCAGATTTTCAGCCAGACTCCTTGTATGGATTAAGATTTTTTGACATGATTTAACATGAAGCAACCGTTCGTTGATGTGTTGTGCAAATATGATAACGGCGCTATTGAAGTCAGTAGATTAGATTATAAGCCGATGTTGCCACAACACTTAGTGTCTGATGATAGAGATTATTTTTGTGGCTTGCAGTTATAACGTGGTGCATTGATTGACTGTGGGCTACATTCTTGGTCTTTGATTGGCTGTACGCTGTGTACCTTGTCGTTGATTGGCTATAGGCGACGTTCCTTGTTTTAATTGGCTATGGGCTACGTTCTTGGTCTTTGATTGGCTATAGGCGACGTTCCTTGTTTTAATTGGCTATGGGCTACCTTCATTGTCTGGGCTGTAGGCGGCGTTCGTTGTGCTTTGCTGCCAGGCTTCTATTAGCCTCTGTTCAGAATAGTACCAGCTGTTTGTTATCAGTCACTGTTATTTATTATGTACCTTGTGTAGTCGGCAGCCAGCGGGCGTTTTCAGAAGAGTTACTGATCCAGTCGATTGCGATCATAAATCCAGTTATTAATTAAGGAAAGGAGTTTGTGCAATTTCAAGCTATTATCGATATGCTGCCCTATTCCATGTCGCTTACATCGTGTTACAACCGAGACCCACAAGTGCTGCCAAGTTAAGGTGCTATTTAAATTCCATAGTGATAATGCTGACAGTAATGAGAGACCGGGGGGGAGGAAGGGTGGGGTCTTGTGGTGGGGCAACTGGATTGGATAGCCAGATGTGGGTGGTTGTTTTGGTGGGACGTTGTTGAAGTTAGATAGGAGAAGTGGGTCATCCTAGTGAGGGAATGCAAATAGTTTTCTGGAAATTAATGGCAGCATGATAAAGAAGAACCATGGGTATCTATTTCAAATCCCGGTCGGAGAAGAGAAAATTCTTTAACGGAAAATAATACCATTTTATAGCTCCATCAGCTTCTTTTGTTATTATGAAAATTTAATGCAAAACAATACAGCCTATCTGTGATGTGGTACTTACTATGTGCGGCACGTGTTTGATCAGTGATCATGCGGTTGTGGGTTTGACTCCTTGTATTGACCCTAGCCAAGTTTTTTCGCACACCGTGCCTCTGTCAACAGGCAGTATAATTTGGTACCCGCTTAAGCTGGGCAGTAAACAGCAAGTCCTGCGATGCACTGGCCCCGTGTCGAGGACCTTGGGATTCGTCTATTGCCGGCTCGAAGGCCTAAAGAAAAGGAAATGAGCGCCTTCCCTACGTCTCACTTGTGGGATCATGTGGGATACTTAACTTTTTTCTTGTTTTAACTCAACATTCATTTTCTGTTCATCTTAAGATGCCCTTGTTTAGATCGTTTTGATAGCCAGGTGACCTGCGCTTTTGAGAGATGCTTGAAAAGCGCTATATAAATGCTTGTTACATTACATTACATTATTATTTGATAATGAGCCCTGCTATTACAGGCAGGTGTCAGTCTGCGTTTAGATGGACACTGCCATTGCGGGAGATAGGCTTGGCCAAATACTGGCACCTGTTGCCAGTAGATTTTGTTAGGCAGGTTAAGACTTAATCTGCTTCTAGCCGGAGCTGCTCTTTCAGACAGGATCAGCCATTTTGATACTGGAAGTACTCTGGAAATACAATAATTGTAATAATAATAATAGATAACCAAAGAAAGCCACACCACGGGGACCATCTTATTCACAACAGTGGTGTGACCTGTAGGTTTTGTGATAGGGGAACAAGAATTGGTGAACAGTTTTGTTAGGGAAAGCAGTTAGAATATGATTGGTTTAATATGACCGTTTTGTTGGTGATTGGGGACTGGAATTCGGTTTCTTGAAGATATTTAGTGGGTGCTATTTCCTGTATCTATTCGGGTGTATTTGAGGGTGAGAGGGAGCGGAAGGGGTGATTTATTTTGAAAAGTCATTCTCAGCTTGTAACAGAGCTGTCGGAAATTGGATCCTAGCCAAAGCTGTAGCATAATTATGTGTAGGCGTGTGTGGATGTTTGTTTCATGCTGAATGTCTCAGCATGTGTTTATCTATGCAGAGCCTGTCTGTGTGCCTGTCTGTCTGTGTGTTTGTCTCTCTGTGTGTTTGTGTGTGTGTGTATCTATCTGTGTGTGTCTGTCTGTCTGTGTGTGTCTTTCTGTCTGTCTGTGCAGTATGTCTGTGTATGTGTCTGTTCTGTCTGTCTGTGTGCGTGTGTCTGTTGTGTCTGTCTGTCTGTGTGTTTGTGTGTGTATATATGTCTGTGTGTGTGTCTGTCTGTGTGTGTCTTCTCTGTCAGTCTGTCTGTATGTCTTTCTGTCTGTCTATGCAGAGTCTGTCTGTGTGTGTGTCTGTCCTGTCTGTTCTGTCTGTCTGTGTGCGTGTGTCCGTTGTGTCTGTGTGCCTGTCTGTGTGTGTATGTGTATCTGCCTGTCTGTCTGTCTGTCGAGTAGGAGGAGGGCTGGGTCAGAGGCAGAGCCAGAGAGATGAGAAATTATACGAGAAGGTTTGCACGTTGATAGATGACGTGTGGCCATTTGGTTGAGAGATGGCGTATGGCCATTTGTTTAGGAGAGAGACACAAACAGTCAAACACAGACACAGACAGGCACAAACATACAGAGACAGAGGGATGCAGGAAGAGAGGCAGTGACCGAGAGATACTTTTACTTCCTCTAAACTGACGAACAGAGAGACAGACAGGGTGAGAGAGAGGGGGTGATTAATGCTAGATATTTGAGTGGAAGTTGAAGCCCAGGGCCCCATTCCTCCTCCGCCTCCGCCTACTCCTGCTTCTCCTCCGTCTTATCCGCCTCCCCTTTCCTTCCCCACACAGTTCAAAGACCTCCAGATCCCTTTATAGCTTCCCAATTCCATATAGAGGCTACTATCCCGCTGGGCTTGGAACCGTAATTCTATCTGGGAAGCCAGAGCCAAATCTACTGAATATCCTTCCCTTGCTGATCTAATCTACATTTAATGTATTTCTGTAATCAATGTAATCTTCGTGGTAATGTTGTTCAGTTGCTGATCTAATGCGTAAATGTTTTATTATTAGGATGTTGTATGTATCTTCTTCCCCTTATCTGTCTTGCAGATCTGATTGCAAACACCGCCCACCTAACCCTTTTGCCTGTCGATTTTGTTTTGACTGAGCGCCTGTGAATAAGCTGGTCCCCGCGGCGCGGCTTTCGTTGGGCGCTGTAGAAATCTTGGGATTACGATTACGATAGCCGTCTGACTGCCTGCCTGCTTGCCTGACCCTAGGATCTTGACCTGCAACCGAACCCTTTTGCCTATCGACTTTGTTTTGACTGAGCGCCTGTGAATAAGCTGGTTCCCGCCACTTGGCTTTCTTTGGGCGCTGTAGAAATCTTGAGATTACGATTATGATATTAAGTTTTTCTTGTGTTCTTAAATACTTGTAAACTGATGTGCGATTAGCTGTTGGTTAGTAAAAAACATACTTACTTACTTGATCTAATCTACTGCTGTGTCTTCTTCTCTGGGTAAATCTAATCTATGCTTTTAACTGACTAATCATATCATTTGAGTGGCCATTACTAAGGATTGTAGTTATTTATTTACTAATCTAATCTTCATATCTGGTCTGCTAACTTTGAAGTATTATTCTTATCTTGTGGGTGACCATTGGCATGACATCTGATCCATCATCATACACAAGAGCCTTATTGAGTCGTGTTGTTATTATGTGATTTTTTGTGATAGTTATTTTACCATATTATGTGGAAATGATTGCCTGTTAATGATGTTAATAATCTGGACCAAAATGTATGGTGATCTCCTAAGGTTGATGACTTGATAACCCATGATAATTATGTGATCAGGCGATTTATCAAGCATCTTGCCTCTGCCTCATCGATGGTAATAGTTTACGCAGATTCGTGGAAGAGCCAACTTAATGAGTCACAGAAGTTGTGGGTTTTTGCAAACTATGACAACATTTCAAAAATTTATAATCTAATCTAAAGTCTTCTATATCTGTAGTGCTGTTATCATAATGCCCAAAGCATCAGTCAGTGGTTGCATCAAGTCAAAATCACAATCTGAAGTCGTAATCCGTAGGAGAAGTGGGGTCAAATTCCGATAGGTCAGCGAAACCAGAAGCCAGGCTACGGTGGGTAATGAGGTTGAAAGAGATGCGTCTTTAGTTTAGACGTGAATGCCATCAAAGATTTGGCAGAAGGTACAGAACACAGTCAGATGCAATAACAATTTCAGCAGCAATGTCATCAGCTCTTTCTTTTCGGGAATGGTATTTATTAACACGTGAATGTTTGTGTGAGACATTTGTCAATGTGTCATCTTGAACATGCGCACACAGTGCCCAGAGCGCACACCAATTATGCTTACTTAAAAGTGAAATCTGTGTGTTACACGTTCTGTTATCGTGTTGATTTGGTTACTGCGAGGTTAGACTGTGCTTCCTATCGCAGATGTTTATATGTTATTTATAGGGCTTGCTAGCTTTGGACTGCACTATTTAGTGTCTCCTATCACAGATGTTTATATCGTCTTATTTATAGATCTCACTACGCTTTTGATTGTGTTAATGCATGGCCCTTAATATATGGTGAAGTTCAAAACCATTTGTACGGAAGAGACGGTGACAAATCTAGCAAACTGTTGCAATGTTTTGGTAAAATTTACTTAGCTCATTTTGCAGAAAAGGTCAGTGAATTGATACGTTATGTAGATAACAGAATACGAGTAAGAGTTGTGAATCGGTCTGTGCATGTGTTTGTTTTCTCCATTATGCTAAGGAAACTAGCGTTATGTGTTTGTTGGCGTTTGATGTTAATGTTCCGTTGACAGATGTTAATGGTATTAACGTTACTTACTGGTATTAACGTTAAACCTAAACCGGGGGGGGGGGGGGAGGGCTGTCAGCTGGTGTACACATAAATTCACCAATCACTTGCGTGTTTTTAAACGTGATTGTGATGCACTGTTTCAACCCACTTTCAGCTCACAAGATGGCACCACCAGTTGTTTAAGCCTTTCGCCACTGCATCCGGGTTTCGATTCCCCATTAACTTGTTCTTTTACAGGTGTACTGTGCATGTGATGTATCGTAATTGTACATTTATATAGCTCCTCTTCAGGATAACTGCTCCGACGTGTTCCCATAATAATCTTCAACCACTGATGAAACAGAGGCAGAGAAAGGACAAGACGTGCTTTTTGCAGGTTGCATGGCGGCCTCGTCCAGAAGCAGTTGTCTTGTTACTCTGTTGTGTTGTTACTGTTGTACAGCGTTGTTTGTGTTGTTACTGTTGTACAGCATTGTTTGTGTTACTGTTGTATTATGAATCGTGTTGCTTTGATGTTTGTTTCGCAGATTCTATCTCTGGGAAAGACGTAAGACTTTATTATGACAACAGAGAGGAAGGGAACGGCTGGAGGTCGCTGGGCCGACACGAAGGTAATCGTTACCTTCACGTAGACATGCAAATTCTGCATTTATTCCAAAATAATGATCTGTCGCTTACATGAAATGATACGCTCATACTGAAATGAGTGTGCTCAAGGTGGAAATGATTGTGTTCATGTTGGAAATGGTTGTCTTCATGTTGGAAATGATTGTGTTCATGTTGGAAATGGTTGTCTTCATGTTGGAAATGATTGTGTTCATGTTGGAAATGGTTGTCTTCATGTTGGAAATGATTGTGTTCATGTTGGAAATGGTTGTCTTCATGTTGGAAATGATTGTGTTCATGTTGGAAATGGTTGTCTTCATGTTGGAAATGATTGTGTTCATGTTGGAAATGATTGTGTTCATGTTGGAAATGATTGTGTTCATGTTGGAAATGATTGTACTCATGCTCACATTGAATGCAGCTCATGCTTGAAATGATTACAACTTACGCTTGTAATGATTACAACTTATGCTTGTAATGATTACACTAATAAATACAGAGCTTTGTGGCCAGAACGGTTACAGCTCATGCTCAGAATGATTGCCCTGATAATTGAACTGAAGGACTTCGTTTTTTTCCAGAGCCAGTTTCTTGTAGAGTTGAGCCATTTATTCATTACTGCAGTCCATTAAGTTTTGCTGTATAACCCTAACCCTACGTAGCGGGTTGTTCCCCTTACATCCAAGCGACCCCAGGAGGGGTGTTGTCAGCTCCCATTAATTATTGCAAGACCGGTGATTCGCTTCATTGAACAAGGCTGTGTGGGATGAGACAGGGCATGAATGACACTGAGAAGGGGCTATGGAGGGTGTACCTGATATAAGGGGGCCAGTACACATGAGAAGGGAGTCTTGTCAGTTTGGAGTACAATTAAGTCTTTTGGGTGCACTTTGGAGGACAGATACAGCAGTTACTTTGAACAGTTACTTTTGAACTTTTTTGTCAGCTATATAGACTCTGTCTGTGGTTTGAGAAAACATGTAAAACTGAATTTTCCAGGACATGGAAAGGCAGGCAAGCAACTCGAACATGACAGGAGCTAACGGTGAAGTAGATGAATCTACAATGCCGCTGAATCCGAAGAAGCCAGATAACAAGTCGAGCGTGAACAAGGGGAAGGCTGGACGCACAAAAAATGGATATCTCTGTCAGGTTCAGCTGCTGGATGGAAACGAGTTTGAAGTTGAAGTCCCGGTATGCAAAGTCTCTAGTTTATTTTATTTTATTTATTTATTTATTTAAAGCACTTGTAACGTGCACAATGTCAGTATACATGAATCCAAGGCGCGGTGGTTTAGAGAAGAATTTTTGATTCAAATAGAATTTTAAAATTTTCCTATATGAACGTTACAGAAATCAAAGAATTTTGTTGGTTTATTTTGTAAAATATGTAAAGGAATCTGGGAAAAATTTTAGGGTGTAACCAAGGGTAAAATACTAGTTGTAACCTGCTCAGTTTATTAGAGGTGGCAGAATTGCAACTGGATGAAAAGCCTGTTACTTTTAAAGTGAATCATAGAAAGCTATGAAATATTTGCCAAGTAATGTAAATGTGTCTGTATCTAGACACTTGTGTAGCATCTTTTAAGTATGTCTTAAAAATGCTGTCTATGCTATGTGCTGTTGGCAAATTGTTATTATTATTATAAGTCATTATTTGTTATTATTACTATTATTAATTTTACTATTAGTGTTACTATTAATACTATGACTATTATTATTACTGTTGCTCTTATTATTATTATTATTATTTGTTTTTGACCCAAGGGATTATGTTCCTAGGATAAGGTGAAAATTTATGTACGAAGGATATGTACGAATGGATGATCTTTGCTCGATGAAAATGTTGTCTGGAGCAGCTGTGTGGAAGCGCTGGATGGCCAACCATCAAAGGATGTGACTTGTTAGTATTTGTTATTGTTATGAACTCCATCATTTGATTTGTAGACATCAGCAATTGGTCAAGTACTCTTCGATAAAGTCTGTGACCACATAAGTCTCGCCGAGCGGGACTATTTTTCGTTGTCGTACAGAGATCGTGCCGATATCAAGGTAGGAAAGGCCACTTAATCTACTCGTTAAGTTTACTTTAAAGTAGAGTTTGCCATACCTCACAAGTGAGACGTAGGAGAGGCGCTCATTTCCTTTCGTTAGGCGCTTGAGCCGGCAATGGACGAATCCTATGGCCCTGGACACAAGGGCCAGTGCATCGCAGGACTTGCTGTTTACTTCCCAGCTTATGCTGGTAACAAATTCTACTGCTTGGTGACAGAGGCACGGTGTGCACAAACAACTTGCCCAGGGTCATTACACGGAGTCGATCCCGCAACCGCATGATCATTGACCAAACGAGTTACCGGTTACTGATAGACCACCGTGCCACACTAGTTACATTGGTTATTAATAAGCATATCGTCTGCTTGTTTTATTTCTCTTCTTGTTACTCAATTGAGATTTTGTGCATTCAGATGGTGTGGTAGCTTTATGACATTGTAGCCCGCTCGATAATGTGCTTGTCTCATGATCTGACAACTGCAAGTTTGAGTCTGCTGTTCAGACTCTGGGTAACAAACTTGGACAAGTTGTTTGCGCATGACTGCCTCTGCCACGAAGCAGTAGAATTGATTTGAGCTTCGGCTGGGGTCAAAGGTCCTTGTGCAGCTTCAGGATAGCTTAAAAAATTGTAGCAGCTGATGGCTGGCTAATCTCAAGAAGAACACACAAGTACTTTCACTCCAGCTTCAGTCTGAGTGTTTGTCAAACCGCTGTAAAGCACATGCTGGGCACTGCTAGATATAAGCATTGCTATGGAAAAAGGGAAGACTTTGACTGAGCAGTAACTTACATTGCCTTACCTTATCTTACAGGTACTTTACTTTGCCTGACTACCTTATTCCTCAGGCTTTCTAACACAACTGAAGTCTCACCTTTTCAAGAAATCTTACCCTGATCCATCTAATCTGCCATATTTCCATTTATCTCAACCTAAAGACAGCCCATCACAACTGCTCCTCTGTCCCCTTTGGTCTCTCGTCTTCTGGCAGCTGGACTTTGATCTTCAAATTGTATTTTTTGGACTAGCCCTCCATTTTGAGGCGTACTCGTGAATAAGCTGGTGCCCTGCGCCTAGCGTTTAAGTAGTGCTTTAGAAATTCTTGAGATCATGTTTACATTGTCTTGAAACTGTTCAGCGAAGACAGCAGACAGTTGAGAAACAGCTGTTGCAGTTTTCAAAATATTCTAATTTAATTTTGAAATGTTTTGTACTTTTAGTTCTGGTTGAATCATGGGAAGAAGATTAGCAAACAGATTGGAAGTAAGTATTTCATGGTGAACTTTAAACCTACCAGAATGGTAAAAATAAAGTTTCCATAGCAGTGGCGCTCATTTCCTTTAGGCTCTTGAGCCGGCAGTGGACGAATCCCAAGGTCTTGGACACGGGGCCAGTGCATCACAGGACTTGCCATTTACTTCCCAGCTGATGCAGGTACCAAATTCTACTGCTTGGTGAAATCTAGTGGTTAGCATGGTGGGCTGTCAGTCATAAGATCAGAGGTTCAAATCCCTTCCAGGGCAGAAACAAGTTTCAAGATTTCCTCTACACTTGCTCCCCACTGGATACTTGGCTGTGAAATGTGTACACTGACTGCACACTAGGGTTGACTTCGGCAATGCTGCCTATATTGGACTTTCTGCAGTTAACACCTCCAAGCTTCAGTCTATACTTAATGCTGCTGCACGCCTTATTGGTGGTCTTCCAAAATCTGCCCATATATCTACTTTTATTCATGATTCACTTCATTGGCTTCCTGTCAGTCAACGCATCCAGTTTAAGATTCTTATCCTTATGCGCAACTGCCTTCTAGGCTCTGCTCCGTCCTACTTAACTTCTTTTTGTATTCCTGTTTCCTCGTTGCCTGCCCATGCCTCCCTTCGCTCAGCTACCCGTGGTCTCTTGGTAGTCCCTCGCGTCCGCACTACGACTGCTCAGTCCAGGAGCTTTGCCTTTGTTGGCCCTTACAGCTGGAACTGCCTTCCTCTTGAACTGCGGCTTCAGTTACTTAGTCTCTCTCCTACCCAGTCTCGCAAACGCCTGAAATCCTTTTTGTTTGTTCAAGTCGGGAGCGCCACTGTTTCCTAAGTGGCGCTTTATAAATGTTCGTTTACAATTACAATTACTGTCAATGGGAGGCTCGGTCGGCAAGGGAGGGGAGAGAGGACTGGCTAACTAGAAAAATGAAGTCGCCAGAACTTCACACCCAAGTCTGCTTCTCCTCGTTAGCTCGATGGGGTGCTCTTTTTGTTCGACGATTGTACAGCTAAGAAGATATTTGGATACATGGTGTCCGTAGTGTAGTCTTTGTTATAACTAAGGATGCCTGGGGGCATTATTGCCTCCTGACCCTTGAACCCATATTAGAAATTCTTTTCATTTGGTGTCTGGTGAAAACACAATTAAGGAGAACGAAAGGGAATGAAAGCATAAAACAGCCTGACCTGCCCTCCACCCCTAAGTGAAAAAACGACCAGGGCAGGTTTCCTTATCAGCTCGTTTACATTCCAGCAAGCTGATACCATTTTGTTTATTCCAGGGCTGGGCCAGTGGAACTGGTATCCCGCTGTGCCGTATAAATGGTAGAATCGATTATCACCTGTTACTCGTTTTTCTTCACTAATCACTTGTGGTTCTGTTGCTGCTGCTGTCTGGGTCTACGTTATTTAGATCACTCAGGACCTCGGGATTAGTAGTTTAGCTCGGGTGTGTCAGGCGAAATGAGGTCCGGGTGAGAGCAGTTCGTAAAAATATTGTGATTGGTTCATTTGATCAGACGGCGGAAATTTGTTTCTAATAATAGAACTGTTCTGTGGATTCCCTTTGCCGCCATTTTTGTATTTTTGTTAGAATTAGATTTTGTCCTAATTATGACTGCTTTAGAACTGAATTATTGGTCGTTTAGTTTTCCACTTTTGTGATATATTGCTTCCTGTCGAATTTTGCTATCAAGGCAAAAGGATACTTTGAAGTTTGCCTCGGCGTGTGCCAAAAGTGGGTGCCGTGGGAACCGGTTTCGCCTTAGAACCGATTTGGCACCGCGCCGGATATCAGTTTGGCTGTTATTAATTTGGCCGATGGGGGAAGGTTTCTGGCGTGAACAATTGGCATCTATTCAATCACACATTCTCGTGATCAGTTTGTTTTGTGGCAAGCTTGATTTCTTTCGACTTGATGCCCTTCCTCGACCCATGGAGTCATATATTTCAGTGTAATGTTTCCAATCTGGTGATTGTTTACAAAGTGATCACTTGCCAAGAAGATAATTTTAGCCAAGGTTTCACATTGTTCAACAATGTGTCATGTCACAGTGTTATTCGATTTAATGTCATTTCTCATTTTTCAGAAATATGTCCCTCATGTTCAACCAAGTTGTTTTTGCATTGTTTGACTAATTGTCAAGTTCAGAATGTATCGTATTCATAGTGTTCAACTGTGTCATTTTGACATTGTTCAGAAATGTGTTATTTTCACAGTGTGTCATTGCAAATTGTTCAACTAAGTAATTTTCACAAACTAATTGTTCAAATAATTGTCATTTACACTCTGTTCATCTTTCATGGTGTGTTATTTACACAATGCCCAGCAGTATGTGATTTTTCAAAAGGTTCAACAATAATGTCATTTTTCACTTGAAAGAATTAGGTTTTTAATCCCAAACTTGGAGATTAAAAAGCTAATACATTGGCACAGAAATTATATACCAATCAGTCCTGGTATTGCAAAAAAGGCACTGCATAGTTATCGGGCTACATGCATTTTGATATATGTTGATTGATGAGCGGTTAAGTATATGGCTAAGTATCACTGCGATCAGGCCATCCTTCTGGAATGGGTTGCCCAGTTACCCTATGAATTGAGCTTCTTTGCCTGTTTTCCCCAAGTGCTTGAAAACCTTTAAGTTCGATCATGGTTTTGTTTCCAACTCTCAGTGTCAGTAAGTAAGTAGGTAATGCATTTGCTACCACTTCATATGTCCATCGACCGAGCGAGGAAGGAGAGGGAGGAATAAGAGGAGGGAAGAGAAGAATGGAAGACAGTGAAGGAAGAAGGAGAAGGACTTACGAAGAGGAGGAGAATAAAGATGGTGGTGGCGGCGTTGATGGTGATGATGATGATGATGATGACAATTGAAAGATGTGATGGTCATTATCAGTGATTATCAACGATGCTCACTGGATTATGTTTTAAGAAATTTTTGAAAGACAGATGGTAGATTATCATTGATGATGATCTTTGTGGTAATTTTTAATTGTTTGTGTTGCAGGTGGAGCGTACGTGTTTATGTTTGAGGTAAAGTTTTACCCAACAGAGCCAGAAACCATGCGGGAGGACTTCACAAGGTAAGTCGCTGCTCTGTCTCATGTACTTTGCACAGTTTAAAGAGCTTTTGTAA
This sequence comes from Norana najaformis, assembly GCA_964023275.1. Taxonomy (NCBI): domain Eukaryota; kingdom Metazoa; phylum Annelida; class Clitellata; order Crassiclitellata; family Hormogastridae; genus Norana; species Norana najaformis. Next base: position 4,160,376 of record OZ029923.1, on the reverse strand, counting down.
CAGAGTTCTGTAACACGTTTTAGTTCTCACACAGTTGGTGACAGGCTCCTGCACCCTGATGTATAATGGAGATTTTTAGAAGTTTTTTTTGGATTTAACAGATGACTGTTTTTTTATTCCTGTGCAATATCAAGAAGTGTTTATAACTGATCTTGTTGAAGAGATTTTTAATTAATTTCTATTTTCTGCTTTGTTGCTATCAGAAGTAACTTTATTTTTTTTGTTCTGTAATGATGTTTTGACAAACTGGTGCAAGTTTGCTGTATTATTAATTTCGTGTAAAAATTACAATATTTATTAAACATTTGCTTGAATATTCTGGTGTGAAACGTTAACTGCTTTTAATTGATAAACATCACAAAATGTGGCTTGTTGGTTGTGTTTATATTTGGATAACCGATGCTTTTTCTTTGGTTGTGTTTTTGTTTACACGAAACTGTTTTGTGTATGTTTCAGATATCTGCTGTTTTTGCAGCTGCGTACTGATATCTTGTCCGGAAGGTAATTCTACTTTTGAGTAGTTAGCAGCTTTTGTGTACATATTAAGTTTGATCCAACGCTTTGGATCCGTTTTCTATCAGAATTCATCCTGTTATGAGCCATATTAAAATAAAATAAACCTAGTGAACATACCCAAGACATGCCCCATCTTTCTCCAGCACCAGATGGCGTCACCCCGTTTAGGATCCCCTTGGCTCACCAACTGCTTAACAGTCGCTTTATTGATTCAGGGTCATATTACTATTAGTTAGTTATCTGGACATATGATATAGCGCCTTTTAGTACATCACAAAGCAATGGTCAATGTATCTGTTCTTTTCTTTTGTTCTTTTGGAATCAATAAAGTTTTTCATTCATTCATTCATTCATTCTTTTCATTCACATTAAAATGAACTGGTTTGTATACCTGCTTGTTGATGTCTGCGTACTGCTACATTTTGACCTGTTTTTTGCAGGCTTCCATGTTCTTTCGTCACTCATGCTCTGTTGGCTTCTTACGCCATCCAGTCCGACGTCGGTGACTATGAAACGGACAGTCACGGTCACGGTTCGGGATTCGAGTACTTGCTGAACACGGAATTCGCTCCGAATCAGGGCGAGGAACTGATGGAGAAGGTTGCTGAGCTCCACAGGACTCACAGGTTTGGTTTAGTTGTGTTAAAATTAAAGTAAAGTGTGCAACGTGCTGATCTGTTCATAGCATTCTTGGTCTGTGATCTAACAGTTGTGAGTTCTAGCCTGCTGAGCGGACTCCATTTGACGACTCTGGACAAGTTGTTTGCACACATCTACCTCTGTCACCAGCCAGTAGAATTCGGTGCACATGTCAGCTGGGAAGTAAATGGCAAGTCTTGCAACAATCTAACCCCATGTCCAGGGATGACCTTGGGTCCAGGGATGACCTTGGGATTCGTTCTTTGCCGGCTCAAGTGGCAAATAGTGGGAAATGAGCACTTCCTCTAAGTTTTTTTATCGGACATGGGATCTTTACTTTTCTGGTTTACACATCTCTTACTTGGGTCCATCTTCTCAGAATTTGGCCGTATGAAAGCTAGAAAGATAACAGTAACATTGTAAAGGTAAGGGTAACACTAGAAAGGTAATGGTAGCACTAGAAAAGTAACGGTAACTCTAGAAAGGTAAGGGTCACACTAGAGAGGTAATGGTAACTCTAGAAAGGTAAGGGTAATGCTAGAAAGGTAACAGTAACAATAGAAAGGTAACGGTAACAATAGAAAGGTAACAGTAACAATAGAAAGGTAATGGTAACAATAGAAAGGTAATGGTAACACACTTCTTACAAGCCTCTGTAAGAACTTTGAAGATCCAATGGAATAATATGCCAAGCAAAAGACAGTTACCTTTCCTAAGGGAATCTGGAAGTCGTGAGGTGAAGCCATGGGAGATTCTGAGACGTGTCTAACTTGCGTTCTTTCCTGTTCGTCTTTGTAGGGGACTGACACCGGAAGAAGCAGAGCTGGAGTACTTGAACAATGCCAAGAAACTGGCCATGTATGGCATCGAGCTTCACCCAGCTAAGGTAATCAGAATCTCTTCTGTGAATCTGCCTGCTATTGCTGGTTCCAACTTAAGACATATATTTGATTTTTGAACTCTTGTACACCAGCGTTTTGTTTGGCCTCGGCTGTGCTTTGTAATCGTCTTATTATTATTACTGTTGTTATTGTTATTATTGTTGTTATTATTATTATCTCGTGGGAGCACGCACAACATTTGGATCCTCATCCGTTCTCCTGCTCTTCTTCCACATCCTCTTCTCTTTCTCCACATCTTTATCCTCCTCCTGCTTCTTCATCTCCTGCTCCTCCTCCTTTCATTTTTCCTCCTCCTGCTCCTCTATCTTCTGCTTCTTTCTGCTTTTCCTTTCTCTGCTACTCTGACTGGATGAAAATGAAGCTGTAATTCTGAGATAGTGAAATTTAAGAAATTTCAAAGAAATTTAAAGAAGCTTAAGGGAGTGAAATTGAGCTGGACTTCACTGCGTAACTTTTCTATTGTAACTCTTCTAGGACAAAGAGGGCGACGTCATAATCGGCGTCTGTGCCAGTGGACTCCTCGTCTACCGCGGAAAACTACGCATTCACCGTTTCTCCTGGCCAAAGATTCTTAAGATCGCCTACAAGAGAAACAAGTTCACCATCTACGTTCGTCCGGGCGAGGTGAGTTATGGCCCTGAACGTGTTTCCGCAGATGTACTTCTGTGCTGTCCGGCGCATTGGTCTGTCAGTAACACGTTTGGGCAATGATCATGCGGTTGCAGGTTCGACTCCTTGTAATGACCCTGGGCAAGTTGTTTACGCACAGCGTGTCTCTGTCACCAAGCCGTGTAATTTGGTACCAGCGGGAAGTAAATGGCAAGTCATGCGTTGCACTGGCCCTGTGTCCAGGACCTTGGGATTTGGCCATTGCTGGCCCAAGGGCCTAAAGAAAAGGAAATAAGTGCCTCCCCTACATCTCACTTGTGGGATATGGAATACTTTACTTCTGTGTGTGTGTGTTTTGTTTGTCAAGGGATATTTCTGTAGCGCCTCTAGGGTGCTCTGTGGTCAAGTGGTTAGCGTGTGGGATGGTCAACTGAGAAGTTGGGGGTTCGTGTCTCCCTTGAAGAGCAGAAGCATTTCCAAACTTTCTGCTTCACGTGCACTCCATAGCAAACTCAACTATAAAATGCGTCTGGTGATTGTGTAGTGGTGTGTAGACTGCTGTTGAAGATCAGGCAGCAGGGGAGAGGGCCGGTCACCCACCCTCACATGCAGAGGCTAAGAGAAATTATGTTGGCCGAATCTTGGTATTAGCTTAAGCTAATCTTAACCCTAATTCTACGTCCTTTATGGAACAATACAAAGTGCTACATGATATTGTTTATTTCATAATTCTTTAGAAGCGCTATATAAATTTTGCCCCTTATCTTATTCATTGGGCAATTTACCACACCAGCAATGCATTGTATCATCAGCTGTTCTGATGTCTTGGAGAATCCGTATAGATCTGTGAATTTCGCACAAATCATGCCGTCAAAGTCATTAGGTTAAATTAAATTTAAATCAGATTAAATTAGTTTTGTTAATTGACTAAAGGAAGGCAGATTCTGATTTGCAGTATATTTGTTGAGATGCTTTTCCTGTTTTAGTTCGAACAGGGTCCCAGTAAACTGGTATACGACCTCGCCAATTATACGATGGCCAAGAAACTGTGGAAGATTGCTGTTGAACATCACGGATTCTTCCGGTAAAGCTCGTATTTTGCGACCACCTTCGACTGGAAAAATACATAACATCGATTGTGCAGATTCATTCTGGCGTTGGTTTTAAGACTGAGCCATTGCTGTTACCAATATCATTGAATAAACTGCAAAGCAAGAGATTTGCTCATACGAGAGGTTCCTAAAAAGCAGTATATAATGAGTCATATGCACATATACCTGCATTCATACATATGTGCATACATACATACACGCATGCATACATTTATTCACATGCATACATACACATGCACATGCATACATACACAAACATGCATACATATATACATGCATTCATACACACATACATACAGATAAATGCATATATACATACACATACATGCATACATATATACACATGCATGCATGCACACACATGACACATACATGCATACATACATACACAAACATGCATACATATATACACATACATGCATGCATACACACATACATACACAGATGCATACATACATACATACACATACATGCATACATACATACACATGCATAGATACACATGCATAGATACACATACATACATACATACATACATAACTACATGCATACACACACACATGCACATATATGCATTCATACATTCAGCAATCCATACACGAGTACATAAACATAGAGACACATGCAAATACAGATATACAGATTAGATGCGTACAAACTTACGTAAATGCATACATGCTTTTAATAACGTTGAGCTGATCTTCCGTTTCCAGCCTGAAGGAGCCAGAAACACAACTGCGTGCGATGTTCCCTCTTTTCGGTTCCAAGTTTCGCTATTCCGGGCGCACCCAGTACCAGAGTCGCAGCGACCCAAAGCCCGGGAACCGGCCAACCGCCCGGGTCGACCGTTCAGCCAGCCGACGCTTTGTACCCGCTCGACCCATCGACACGTCGGGTGAGTTCCGATTTCTCTCTTGTAGAAAAATACTTCTGATTAACCAGGATTTTAAATTGGCTGATTGTCTGTCTGTGTGCATTAGTTGTAAGATGAAATATTTTCCGAGCAGATGCCAAGGTTGTGCAATACGTTTCGTGCAAGGGTCACTGTTGGTGATAGAACTGAGTCAGCTCGTTGCTTAAAGACGTTCTTACTTCCCTGGGGTTCTCCGGCTGGAAGCACCTCTGATTAGTTTGTTCTTTAATAAGCGCTATATAAGTTATCAAATACAATACGTTTTTGTGGCCTTTGAAAGCTTATCATTCGAACGATGTCTAGTGCTCTTGCACAAGGCACAGACACGACCCTTTGACTCCTAATGACAGGACATAAGTACATCTGTGGATTAGATGTGCAGATGCTTGTTACAGATAAACAAAGTCTGCTATGAGAAGTTAGTTGCCATAATTATACAGTGGAAACTCATTATAAGTTGCCATAATTATACAGTGGAAACTCATTATAAGTTGCCATAATTATACAGTGGAAACTCATTATAAGTTGCCATAATTGTGGAAACATAATTATAATTATACAGTGGAAACAGTTGCCATAATTATGGAAACTCATTATAAGTTGCCACAATTATGCAGTTGAAACTCGTGATAATGCTGACTATTGGAGCGATATCAAGAACCACCTTACAATGAGTTCATGATTACAAAGAGATCATTTTCTAAATGGATGAACTGAATTTGGAATTCTTTCCTCCAAGCCAGTCTGTATCAGACATTGTTCTTTACAGAAAGGTTATAGATTCTTTGCTGAAAGTTACAGATTGTGTGCTGTTTGTTATGGTATTTCGTGTAGCATCGGTTCCAAGAACGGAATATACCTTTTCGTCAGACTGTATGTTTAACGAAATTCCGGTTTCTGGGAATTTTCTGTTTGGCAACTCACGTTATCTGTAGTTTGCACCATTCCATTTTATCCATGAAAAATCCTGGATTTAAGGCAAAGATGCATAATTAATACGATGACCCAAATTCAGATTTACAAGTTAAAGCTGAATTGGGTTGAATTATAGATAAACATCTTGGCAGTTCTTTGAGCCGAAAGGAAACATGTCAGATGCTTTTGTACAAACGTCTTATGTTTGAGAGAAGAAATTTTATTCCTTGCGAGCAGAAATTTATGGCAGAAATGTTCGTTTAATTGGCCAATAATCTTATCTTATTAATAATAATAATAATCTTTTTGCCTAAAGATTATTAAATTCAGGAAACAGTTTTCTGTTGTTGTATTTTATTGCAAACTTTCCGTTTCGTCATCATATTTTTGTTTTTTGCAATAATACCTTGATAGATTAGTATGTTTTTTTCTCCTAAGTTGTTTATTCTTTTATATTTATTTGAGTTTGATTATTTCTGGAGTATTTGAGGCAGTTGCCTAACAATTTCTTCAGTGTTGCAGTTTTCCGTTGGTTAACTTGCATGACTGCTGGTTCAGTTATCTTGTTTGATACCCAGCCAGGACTAAGATATTGCAAAGTTTCTGTCCAGCTAGTACTGACACTCTTAAATGAGCCCCCTGTAAATCAGTAAAGTAAATGTACACGGTTTTTTACAGCGACAGTATGGCCTTGACCCTGCTTTTTTTTCAGTGAATTTATCGAGTGAGATCCTTCATCCCGCTGCCCATTTGAATCTGCACCATGCCATTTAAGGTCCCCATGCATGGACTGAACAAGCCTGAGATTCAAATCTCTGAAATAATCCACAATCGGGTTGTGAACCAGCGTCCTCACGCACAGTGGATTGCGGTTTGCTGCTGGTAGGAGATCAGGCTGTGAGGTCACCAACCGATCCACCATAAAAACCAAGGATTAGAGTTTGGAGTTGCGATGAGCGACTGATCTTTCAGTTTGTGTTCGTTTAACTAACTTTGTGCTGTAATTTGTTCGTTTGTGTTTTGTGTGGGTTATTTTGGGTTCTTTACATTGAAAAAACTTTTGGGCAGGCCATTGTTTTGATGGCATCCAGTTGCTTGCATCAAGTCAGTGTTTAGTAGTGAGGCGGTATTTACACATGTTTGATTTGCAAGCGCACAAATGGGGGTTTTGACTTTTTGGATGTTTACAAATGTGACATGATGTTTGATGGGTTGATTGGTGGCCCCGTCTTATGACCGGGCATCAGGATTCTGCTCCATGTGGTCCATTCAGTAGCACGCTTATTCGGTAATCCAACGACTGTAGGTTAAAGCCTGCAGAGGAGATTCTGTGTAATTACCGTGGACAAGTTGTCTTGCACTTCAGAATCAGATTTACTGAATTACGTGCATAATAATTAAATAAGTAAGTGATGATTAGAATAAATGATTATGTCACTGTATCGATTTATGAGAGTAATTTCTCAATGCATAGTTGCTTTACGCCATCTCCTGATGCCTTTTAAAGAGATAGTGGTTCCATGTTGAGATAGTGGTTCCATGTTGAGATAGTGGTTCCATGTTGAGATAGTGGTTCCATGTTGAGATAGTGGTTCCATGTTGAGATAGTGGTTCCATGTTGAGATAGTGGTTCCATGTTGAGATAGTGGTTCCATGTTGAGATAGTGGTTCCATGTTGAGATAGTGGTTCCATGTTGAGATAGTGGTTCCATGTTGAGATAGTGGTTCCATGTTGAGACACCAGTGCTGTGTCACATTGGTTTTTTCTGTCCCGTTTTACTTTGAACAGGTTCCATATCGAGACATAAGAAAATAATAGGGGAACGTGTTCTCGCTTTCTTCCCTGCAGGACTACACATGTCTGGCGTTTTTTCTGTTAGTTTTCTGACGAGTTCTTCTTCATTCTTGTTCTTCGTTCTTGTTCTTCATTCTTGTTCTTCGTTCTTGTTCTTCTAGGTCCGACGTTCAGCACAGAAAGGAAGGAAGAGGTCATCTCTGGCTCGGATCAGCCAATCACCACGCTGGATCTGAGGAACCGTCCAAAGCGCAATGTTCCTTATGCCTCTCTGGAAGAAGATCCCAACTTGACTGGAATGGATGTGAGTGGAATTGACGTATACCTTGTTTTGTTCCATCTGAAATCTTTGGCTTGTGAAGGATCGCTGAGATTCCCTTAAACAGGAGCTAACTAAATAGGTGCCTTACTTGACATTAGCTGAGGTGCTAACAATGTTCTTGTGTTTAAATGAGTGATTGCCTTACCGTAACCTTTTGACCTTATTTTATATTAATTAAGATGTAAACAAAGTTTGTGTTTAAATGAATGATTTAATCACCTTACCTTACAATACTTCAGATGCTAACAAAGTTTGTGTGTTTAAATGTCACTAGGGTAACACCCAATATTGTCATCTCTGGTACCCTGGTTAAACCAGGAATCACATTAGGTAAAATTATCTGCTGATTTCTCATTCTTGGCCGGTGAATTATCATTTCACATGTCTTTTTATGATTAAGTTTTAAGTTACACTTATCCGCCCAAAAGGGCAACATGTAAACAAAGTTTGTGTTTAAATGAATGATTTAATCACCTTACCTTACAATACTTCAGATGCTAACAAAGTTTGTGTGTTTAAATGTCAATAGGAGGGTCAGGTTTCTCTGATGCGAAGTCCAGGCAACTATTCCCAGGTGGGTTGGTCAAAGCCAAAAGGAACCCAGGGCTATGGCGGACCAACTTACCAGGGCACTCCCTGGGACCAGCAGGGATTCCAGCTGTGCGACTCAACAGGAAGACCACTGAGGGATGGCCATTCGGGACCGATCTACATCAAGTATGGCACACCGATAGTCCAGAGCGAGAAGCAACTGAGCGACATGTATGGAAACCCGATTCCACACAACTACGATGGAAAGGTCTACGATCGCGAAGGCAACCCAATAGCGGAGAGCCCCACCCAGCTGTACGATCGCTATGGTAACCCGATCAGCTGGCCCGGCCACAGGGGACCAGTGTTTGGAATTTACGGGAAGCCACAGACTCAGGATATCTATGATGGGGAGCACAAGCCCGTTAAACCTACACACATTGGACCAGTCTACGACAGATATGGAAATCCTTGTGTACCTGTGGAGGTATCTTTGTATTCTAAAGTATCTTGTAATTGTAATTTAAGATTTATAAAGCACCCCTTAGAGAATAAACTCAACAGTGGCGCTCCCGACCCGAACAAGTAAAATCGCTGTTAAACAGTACAGTCTTCAGGAGCAATTGTGAGTGAAGGACTTGCCGAAGGTCCCTACACGGTCTTCGAGTCTGGTGCCCAGGCAGAGCAGCTGTCATAGCTACTCCACCCACAATATTCATCATTTCCTAAGTGAAGAATTTTATTCTAGATAAAAAACTTCATTGATTTCGAGTAAATAATTTCATTGCTGCAGTGCCAAGCTCTTCCTCTTGCAGATTGTCTATGGCAAAAACATGAGACCAGCCGGCTACGACAAGCCCGGCTACCAGCTTTGCGACGAATACGGCTACCCACTCCAGCCGAGCCACGAAGGCCAGATCTTGATCAAGTACGGAGTTCCGATCGCTCGTGGCACCTACGAACTGTGCGACATCAACGGGGTCCCAATCACGAGGGACTACGACGGCCCGGTCTACGATCGCTGGGGCAACCTGCTTGCCCCGGGTATCGAGAATCTATACGATGAGTATGGAAATCCCATCTACTTGGCAACGCATGACGGACCGGTGTATGGCAGATATGGAATACCGATAGCTGTAGATCTGTACGATAAGGATGGCCGGCCAATCAGACCTGGCCATCGCGGACAGGTCTATGACCTACACAGACAGGTCCTCGTACCACTTGAGGTAAGTGGGTCTCGTGAAAGATCGGGGTATGTTTCTTTATTGATTTTTTGGTAGACATCTGGGGAGATTTAGTTCACAGATGTCTTGTAGACGTACTTCTGATGCGTAACTGGTTCAGTTGTAGATGATTGATTTTTAGTTTTCTTAAACGTATCTGACCCTTTTATGTGTTAAGTTTTAGATTCCTTTTTTATACTCTTTGTTTTGTTTGTTGGTATATTTAGAGCATTTTCCTTTTTGTTAGATATTATTATCGACATATTTTGGAAATTTCAAGGTCGTTTTAGCTTAAACTGTTCTGTAGGAAAATCCGAAAGTTCAGCTTGATCAAAGAAAGCGTATATTGTTGCAAATGTCTTGGTTGTGCTAATGGATCTTACTGTATAACAGTGAATCATGAATACCCTGTTTGTGCATATGTCCATGTATATGTGTATGGATTTGTGTATGCTTGCATGTGTGTGTGTATGTGTGTATGTATGTGTATATTAAGACACTTATATAGCTCCTTTCTAGGATCCCTAAGAAGTGCTGCAAACCTGGCTATCTAAGTGATCTAAAAACTGGAAGAAAGTCATGTGTGCTGGGCAGAGTCAAACGAAACAGTTTCTACATGCGGCAGATGTTTGCGATTGCAACAGATTTCTCTTTCTGCAGCCTGCAGTCAATTTTAACAGGTTTTGGATGACGGTGCCTACTCAGACAGCACAGCCAGACGGCGTGGCCCTCCCACCCTGGAAAAACCGCCGTCCCGTGTCAGCGGGACGAACGTCAGGGACTCAAAGGGCAACATGATCCTCTCGTCCAGTCCATATCCTGTACTTAGCGTTCGTTATCACTTGCAGACGCATCACGCACGCTTTGCGTGGGATTGCTTCGGTTTTTTTCTGCCTGTAGTTTTTCGCTCAGCAATCAAGATTCTTTGTTTTCGTTTCTGATTTTAGTTGTTGCGCTGTGTTTGCTTGGAGTTTTAGTGGTTTAATTTACCAGTAGTTCCTCTTAGTTCACCTGCACCTGTTTTTGCGCATGCTGTCCTCGCTAGTTTCGATCTGTGCTGCTGAATTGGCATTGATTATAATTTTCTTTTTGCCGCTGAATTGGCATTGATTATAATTTTCTTTTTGCTGCTGAATTGGCATTGATTATAATTTTCTTTTTGCTGCTGAATTGGCATTGATTATAATTTTCTTTTTGCTGCTGAATTGGCATTGATTATAATTTTCTTTTTGCTGCTGAATTGGCATTGATTATAATTTTCTTTTTGCTGCTGAGTTGGCATTGATTATAATTTTCTTATTGCTGCTGAATTGGCATTGATTATAATTTTCTTTTTGCTGCTGAATTGGCAATGATTATAATTTTCTTTTTGCTGCTGAATTGGCATTGATTATAATTTTCTTTTTGCTGCTGAATTGGCATTGATTATAATTTTCTTTTTGCTGCTGAATTGGCAATGATTATAATTTTCTTTTTGCTGCTGAATTGGCAATGATTATAATTTTCTTTTTGCTGCTGAATTGGCATTGATTATAATTTTCTTTTTGCTGCTGAATTGGCATTGATTATAATTTTCTTTTTGCTGCTGAATTGGCATTGATTATAATTTTCTTTTTGCTGCTGAATTGGCATTGATTATAATTTTCTTTTTGCTGCTGAATTGGCATTGATTATAATTTTCTTTTTGCTGCTGAATTGGCATTGATTGTAATTTTCTTTTTGCTGCTGAATTGGCATTGATTATAATTTTCTTTTTGCTGCTGAATTGGCATTGATTATAATTTTCTTTTTGCTGCTGAATTGGCATTGATTATAATTTTCTTTTTGCTGCTGAATTGGCAATGATTATAATTTTCTTTTTGCTGCTGAATTGGCAATGATTATAATTTTCTTTTTGCTGCTGAATTGGCATTGATTATAATTTTCTTTTTGCTGCTGAATTGGCATTGATTATAATTTTCTTTTTGCTGCTGAATTGGCATTGATTATAATTTTCTTTTTGCTGCTGAATTGGCATTGATTATAATTTTCTTTTTGCTGCTGAATTGGCATTGATTATAATTTTCTTTTTGCTGCTGAATTGGCATTGATTGTAATTTTCTTTTTGCTGCTGAATTGGCATTGATTATAATTTTCTTTTTGCTGCTGAATTGGCATTGATTATAATTTTCTTTTTGCTGCTGAATTGGCATTGATTATAATTTTCTTTTCTGCTGCTGAATTGGCATTGATTATAATTTTCTTTTTGCTGCTGAGTTGGCATTGATTATAATTTTCTTTTATTTGTATGGGACTTCGAGATTGAATAGGTTTCCTTCTTTTCCCAACAGCTTAAGGTTGGATTCTTAAAATCTTAGGTTGACCTGGTGTTGTGAACTAGTTCATCCCTTCTGAGTGGATTTTTCGTGTAGAGGGCGCTTCTTCTTCAGTGTTCAGCCCTTAAGCAGGTCCAAGAATCCAACATTGCCACTCTGTTCTGTGCCCTCTCTTTGACTTCCTTGTAGCCCATCTTCTTCCTTTATCCATCGTCCAGACCAACAGCATATTCCTTGGTCTTCCTGGAACCTTCTTTCCTTTTATTCTTCCTTCAATCACTGTCCTCAGGAGAGAATTTCCCCATACTATGTGTCCAATCCAGTTCATTTGTCTCCTGCTTATTGAGGTGTACTGTGATTGAGTAGTATTACTTTAATTTATGGAGATCAGTCACATTTGAAGATCAGCTTTCAGGATTTTTGAATCATTCAAATTGTCGGTAGCTACCTTACATTTCTTTGTTACTTTTTGCTTCTTTTGGTTGTAAGGTTAAAGCAGGGGCGGTTTGCTTTGGTTCGTATGTGACCCGTGCATTTTTGGTTTGGTGTGTGTTTCATAGCTTGAAAGATTTCTTTTTTTGATTTTTCTTGCTTTAAATTTGCTGATCTGTTTTTAAACTTGTTTTTTGCCATACTTTAAATTTGCTGATCTAATTTTAAACTTGTTTTTAATGAGCATCATGTGTAAAAATAACTTCATTGGCAGGGTATTAGCTGTCAAGGTTTTGATTAAGTAAACCGTGGCCAAACAGTTTCAGCTCTGCAACCTGCGTCCAGCTTCTCGGTGTCTTTTTGGAAATCGACATACCAGAACATCATCTTTGAAATGCATCATTCCTTAAATCCATACTCAAAATTAGAAGACTTGCGTTATTAAGCTGGTCGTGTAGTATGACCCTTCAAAAAATCATCCGCAACTCGTAACTGAGCAGTGATTGTATACGTATCAAGACAATCAGTATGGTAAATGTAAATGTACACGGTTTTCTATAGCAACCATGTGGCTTCGACCCTGCTCATTTTGCAATGAATTCATCATGTGAACTCCTTCACCACCACTGCCCATTTGAACGGACACCATGCAGTTTAAGTTTCCCGTGCGGGGGTCATGCTAACTCGAGATTTATATCTCTGAAATTTAACAACGTTCAGTATACAAACCGGTATCTTCGTGCATTATGCTTTAACCAATGTAGCTACTGATGATTACAAGAATTATACTGAATTATGATGCTGCTGATACTGATGATGACGAGGCTGGTGGCTGCCTCGAATTAATTACCAATTTATGCGGCGCTTTGATGATGACGAGGCTATTGCAGATTATGTTACTTTACATCCTGTAAGATAACTATGTTGACATTGTATGTGTGTGTGTAGCTGGCTGAAGGCGATGAAGGTTTGCCTCCATATGCTGATCGTGACAGGAGTCCATACAGCGTCACCACTACGACCCGGACCACCACACGCACATACCGAGGAGCGGATGGCACCATGGTCACTGAGGTACTAATACTGATACACTGGAACTGTCTACAGATGGCATCCCAGACAATGCTTTGATCGTCCGATGCTTTTAAACTTACGATCCGAGATGGTGGGGTGTACAATTAATCTCCCCCTCTCTTCCGCAAGAGCTTGAAGACCTACTTGTTCCCCAGTGTTTCTGGGTCGTCGGACTGGGAGCGCCTCTGATCAGTATACCTTGAAGTGGCGCTTTTTAAATTTTTTATTACGATTACAAATTGTTTTTAGAGTAAAAATGCTGACTCCTACGCCGCACGTGGCTGCAGTTGGCAAATAACTGTACATGCACGGCGCCATTTTTTTCGGCTTCGGCCATACTATGGTGCTCTTTAAATCATATTATTATTAGTAGTATTATTTTTAATGCTTTGATCATTTTATGATCCTAAACGGAAAGGTAGACAATTTGAAAATAATGAGAATAGTAACTGTGTCAACGGTATTGAAGAAGTTTCACGACGTCTTTGAAGTGAGTTCTGTGTTGTTATTGTTCTGTAGCACAAGACTGAGAAGGACGGTGTGATTGAGACAAGAATTGAGAAGAAGACCACAATTGTTACACAGGTTGATGATACGAACGAAATCGACTTTGACAAGGTGAGGGTTTCTCCGATGAACAGAATCGTTTTCGGATTTATGAAGTTTCTTATGCCAGTGTTGGGCTTTCCCCATGCTTCTTCCTGTGTTTGATATTTTTACATGCGTAAAATTACCAAATTCACAGGCTGTTTTCAATTCCACGCGTTATAAACATCTGTTTAATATTAATAATAATATTAATATTATTAATAATAATAATGACACGCTTTGTTATAACACAAATTTCAAAATTGCGATCGTGGACATATGGATCCAAAATTTTAGTTCAAATTATGACCCAGTGTCTGTATAAGGAAGGTGGTTGTTGTTATGATTACCAAAGATGGTGTTATAACCAGGTTCTGTATGTACATATGTATGTGTATATACATATTTACATAACTGAACATTTCTGTAGTGTATTTTAGGAACTGCACAAAAACGCTGAAGAACCTGAGGTGTTGTGCTTGTTTTTAAACTGAGTGTCTTGTTGTTGACGCTTATTTCACGACGTTTTTCATTCCTTTATTTTTTAAAAATCGACTTAGGTCGGAAGTGTTGAATGAGTTTTGTGTTTTCTATTCTTCAGTTGCTATCGGCTGCAATTATGGGCGCCACCGAACTGAATCCCGACATGTCTGTCGAGAAAATTGAAATTCACACAGAGACCCAATAGAAGGAATCCTCTCAGGTGCAGGAGCTACATAATTGGTAGTTACATACATGTTTACATGATCACTAGAAGGTCTGGCATGTTGTGGATGATTGCCATCTATGTATTTACCCGGCTTGTGCTGCTTAACTGCACTTGCTAGAATTGTATCCACAGCACTAAAACTTCACAGTATGCATACATGAATACGTACATACATACAGACATACGTAAATACATACTCCTTCGCTGTTGTCCGACCCACTGCGTGCAACAGTCGTCCTGATCATTGGACGAATGCCCCATCCCGGGACATGGCTCAAGACATGTCTTTTTAAGATATCTTATAACTGTTGTTGATTTTCGAACTCGTGTACAATGCCCTTTTCTTCTGCCTTGGCAGTTCTACGGTGCTATATAAATTGTCTTTTTATTGTGTTTTTACTAAACCGAGGTAGAAATGATCCCTCAGGAACTAAAAAAAATTAAGTTAGGAGTAGAAAATGATCTCCAAGAAATCAGGCCTCGTCCCAGTAGTTTTCGCAGCCGTCTGAAAATGTGCCTCTTATTATGATTATTATTACGATACGTAAATCTGTGTAGAGATGGTGCTGTTTAAAATGCTGTTGTATTTTGCAGGTCTCCATGTGCTGGTATTTCTTCGGACTGATACGATCTTCTCTGGTGCCTTAGCCTGGTACCAATTGCCAAGTTTTCCTGCTTTCTTCTTTTAAGACTTCGCTTAGGCATTCAAACTTTCAACGCTGCACATCAGGAATTTTCTCTGAAACAGAAAGTTGTTTCTGTTCAGTACTGAATAAATTTCGCTTCTGTGGAAGACACATTTTGTCTGTTGGCTAAAATTACATAACATTTGCGATGTAGTTTTGGCCATGAAATAACATATTACCCTAATGAAAATAGTTTCCATGGCGTGAATTATGCTAATGACTATTGACTTCTTATGCAAGTTACAATTTAGTGGATGCCTAATTCGATATCTTTACGATGTAAATTTGGTGAAAGCTTACATCTTGCTCGTGATTAGATGCGTTTTTATTTTTGTATACAAAAGTAATGTGTAGCTGAAGCTTTTAGGGTGGATGCGGTTTTTTGTGTTTAGCTCCTACGTTTTTCTTTTGCGCGTTGATGAGATTTTTCGTGACATACCAGATGAAATTTTACTTAAAAACGTTAGTTGTAGAGACGGAATCGATTATCGTGATTAGCGAACATATCAGCAATATTTCGACATTTGGAAACTTTGTAATTTGGTTTTTTTATGGCATAGCATTTCTGGATGGTAAGCTGTTGGTAGTTGGTTGGCAGTTGTTTCTATGGCAACTGTTGCTGTGTTGCCAGTTTTTGTGAATTGTACTCGTGTTCTAAGCAAGAGTGGGTTACAGGTTTTGAACGTTTCAGGAATTTGGATTTATTCAGTGTGACATGTGGTGTGTGGCCAAAGGGTTGCATGCTTACTTTGCAATGCAGGGGGCTTGGGTTTGAGCCTCCCAACGAAACACTCACTGTGTGGGGACCTTCAGCAAGTGTTTGGTGCGAAACTGTTTAGCATCACCAATCGATAACTATCGTAAATTGGCCAGTTTTCGTAAATTGGCACAAATGGGTATATAAATTTGTGAAATGGTTTGATAATTATGCTTATTAAACGTGCCTTAACAACTTCAAATCTGGGTGAACTTGTGGCAAGCAGACAATTTATTCTGTGTAACAAATATATGAACTGTAATGTATTTGGAGCGCTGATTGCAACGTATCTTGCTTTCTTTTGATGCAAAAACATTCGGTAATAATGTTGAAAATTAATAAAAATAATTATTTTTAAACCCTACCATAGTCCAATGGTTTGCTGTCTTAACTGACAGCATGGGGGGAAAATCAGTGGGCAAAATATCTCTGAGTTAACTTCTAGAAGACGTGGCATCACCCACTAGGCATTGGTTGCCTCAGTTGACCTGAAGTTTGACCTTTTGACCTGAAGCTTGTAATTTGTTTTTAATATCTGTAATATAAGGAATTTAGTTGGTTTTACTTCACCTGCAAGATTACAATACGAATGATAGTTTGTTGTTTGCTAATCTGGTGGTGAAATGTGATTTTTCTCGCTTGAACTAATGTGTAATATTTTACTAGCGATAATGAGTACTGAATGAAAATAGTGGTTATATTTTAAATGAAGCTTTAGTCTATATTAAAAAAATGAATGATTCTTTAGACTGTGTTTGAATTATTATTAAGCGTTGTTTTAAGAGTGAGAGATAAGCGATTGACGAAAATGCTAGTTAGTTTTTCACGCATAGATAACTTGTACTAAGTGTTTAGGAATTGAGATTTTGTGCGACAATTTTTCTTGTAATCTGTGACAAGAGCTTCTTTTTATTCTTAGAAGCAGCCAAAGTGCAAGTTATCAACCTAAGAGATGTTTGTTTGGAATATAATCTAATCTAATGAGACTTATATGGCATAGTTACTCTACTGCTTCAAGGCATCATTCAGTCATCAGCAGAGTGAGCTGTTGAGGATTACAAGTAATTGTGAAAGTTTTAGTGAAAGTACAAGAAACCCGCTTTTCTGCAAGGCTCTTACACCTTTAGTGAATATAAGAAATAATATTAATATTAGAGTATTGAGAAATTGTTTATTTTATGTTGCAGTAGCCACGTGGCTGTGGAAAGTACTTCTTCTGTAGCCATATGGCTGTGAAAAGTACTTCTGTTGCTACATGGCTGTTGAAAGTACTTCTTGTATAGCCATATGGCTGTGCAAAGTACTTCTGTTGCTACATGGCTGTGGAAAGTACTTCTTCTGTAGCCATATGGCTGTGAAAAGTACTTCTGTTGCTACATGGCTGTTGAAAGTACTTCTTGTATAGCCATATGGCTGTGTAAAGTACTTTTTCTATAACCTTGCTATGCAAACACTACTTGTGAAATTAGTAATAATAAGCTTGTTAATCTGCTTGAAAATTCTTATAAAGGCTGTTTTCCGATTAGTTTTGTGATGCATCAAAGATTTAGGCTTATCAATGGTTGTCGCTTGCGATAACTGTTATCACAGATAATGTAATTCTCTCAATGATTTCATCTTTTGATGATGGTTCCCGATAGTTTTGCTAGTGTTACAAAATTATTTCTGCTGATAGAGTTATCGTTGCCTTGGAGAAAAAAAGAGTTACCGTCACCTGAAAAAATGCATTGTAATTATTCAGATACATGCATATGTAAACATATCGTCGGTTGACAATTGTTTAAATGTGAACTTGAATTTCGTGTTGTTTGTAGCCTTGACAATATATATCAGTTAGCATATAAGTTAATCATAGTGGACTGCATTAGTTAGTCAGTGAACTGGATCAGAGTTAATCATGCTGCGCTGGATCAGTTAATCATGTTGGACTGGTTGGATCGGCTAACCATGCTGGACTGGTGAGTTAATCATGTTGAACTAGATGAGTTAATCATGTTGAACTGGATGAGTTAATTGCTGTTAATCATGTTGAATGGATCAGCAAATCATGATTAGAATCGTTGGATTGGCTAACCATACTGTACTGGATCTATTAACGATTCAGAGCTTGATTTTTGTGAGTTTTTGCAAAATATTGCCAAAGTATAGCAATCTGAGTTAGGTCGAATTGAAAATCGTTCATAATTCAGTAAGTTTTTATTTGTTTAAGTTGTAATCAACTGCTAGTTGTGCTTATGTTTTCTGAGTTGAGGCTATGATTGTTTGCAACTAACGTCCGTATTTACTGCGTTAAAAAATGATCGAATGAAATGTTCTATTACATCATGCTACGATCATTTGCCACAATGTTTCACTGGGTCAAAAAATGATTGAATGAAATGTTCTAGAAATTCAGGCTATGGTTGAACGTAACTGCTGTCCTAATTTTGCTGGTTCAAAAATGATCGAGCGAAATGTTTTTTGGTGTAGGTTATGATCGAATAGAACTAATGCTTGTTGGTCTGTTAGTCAGGCTTGGCTCAAGTGGAACTTATGTAAATGAACTAATATTGTATATGGATTGTAAGTTGGATCTATGATCCAATGCAACTGTTCGCTTTTGATTTTGGCTTTTAGAAAATAATTCTGCTTCATATTTTTGCTGGAGAATAAAGTTGACTTTTAAAACTTGACTTGATAAAAGTTTTAAAGTTGTTAAGTCTGTTATGCTTCTAATGAAGACACATACATTGTCTTTACCCACTGGTTAAGGATATTGACACCTGAAGATATTTCTCCCCACCTTTGCCACCCCTCAAGACTGAGGACAACTTTTTGCTCATACATCTGAACTACTAATGCTCATCATACAAACTAATAATTGCTCATCGTAGAAACTCATCCATGCTCCACCGCTTGCTATTTCTGCATTGGCCTTCTGCTCAAAGCTGAAACATTCCTCTTTCACAGATCATATCCTGACTTCCCTTCTTCCTCTTGTCTCTCTTTCCGCACCAATCCCAAACATCACCCACTGTAGCTGCCAGCTGTCTCTCTGCCTGACTTTTGGATCTTGACCTAGAACCGAACCCCTGTTGCCTATCGATTTGGTTTTGACAGAGCGCCTGTGAATAAGCTGGTCCTCGTGACGTGGCTTTCGTTGGGCGCTGTAGAGATCTTGGGATTACGATTACAATCTTCCTCCTGTCTGAGTGTATTTTCCTCCACTAGTCAGGTGTGCGGCACGGTAGTATATTGGTAATGCGTTTGGTCTATGATCATGCGGTCGCGAGTTCGACTCCGTGTAACGACCCTGGGCAAGTTGTTTGCACACTGTGCCTCTGTCACCAAGCAGTAGAATTTGGTAATGGTGTGAGCTGGGAAGTAAACGGCACATCGTGCGATGCGCTGGCCCCGTGTCCAGGACCTTGGGATTCGTCCATTGCCGGCTAGAGGGCCTAAAGAAAAGGAAATGAGCACCTCCCCTGCGTCTCACTTGTGGGCTGTGGGATACTTAACAAGTCGTGACTTTCTCTCATTGAGGATAAGTTTCACATTCGTTTTGCTCCTCCCCATGGTTTTTCTGCAGCTGGTTCCAGTTATTTTCCCCATACGTTTGCTCCTGCCCATTAAAACTTTCCTCTTATGATTCATAATATTTCTCATTGAAGCCACGGTTTCCTCAAACGTTCGTTCCTGTTAATAGGTGTTCTTTTTACTGCTAACCACGGTGTGTGAGCAAATGGGGGGGTTTGCTCAGAACACTGTTTAGACTATCTACGACAGAAGACGCATTTCCTCAATAGATTTCGTTCCTTCCATTAGCATTCTCCCTCTCCCAAACAGCTACAAACCAGTCTTCGTCTGGTGGCTGCCTCGAATTAATTACCAATTTATGCGGCGCTTTGGCATCACAGATCTTCGCCTGGAACAATTTCAGATTTGACTGGAATGACAGATTTGCCCCCAGCGATGGCCCTTTTGACGATCGTCGGCACTTAAAATGACGCAGAGCCCAGTTCTGTTCCAGTGAGGGAAGTTAGGAGTGGTGTCGAAACTGAGGCAGGTCTGTCTTCGTTATTGGCAATTAAGTTGCGCCTTTCCTAGTCGTCTGTTTATTGCGCTCGACATGGCGGTAGGTACGGCAGAAGAGGAGAAGGAAGAGGACGTGGAGGATGAGTGCGAAGAGAAGCGATGTGAGGAATGGCTGGAGGAAGATTAGGAGGTGAAGAAGTGAAAATGCGAAGAGGAATAGGATTAGAAGAAGGCGAAGAGAAATAAAGAGTGGGAAGAGGAAGAAGAGGGAAGAGGAGGAATGGTTGGAGAAGATTAGAGGCGGAGAAGGGGAAGTGCGTGGAGGAATAGGGTTAGATGAAGGCGAAAAGGAATAAAGAGGAATAAAGTGGGAGGAGGAAGAGGGAAGGAAGAGGAGGAATGGTTAGCGGAAGATTAGACGTGGAGAAGCGTGGAGGAATAAGATTAGAAGAAGGCGAGAGGAATAGACAGAATGATGAAGGCGAGAGGAATAAAGAGTAGAAGGATGAATGTGATTAAGAGGTGTGAAGAGGAAGAGAATTGAGGAACAGAAATGCAAGGAGCAAGAAGAGGAAGAGGAACAGTGGGATGCGAAGAACATGAGGAAGAAATTCTGAAGGGAAGCGGTGTCAGGAGCAGGAGTAGGAGCAGGAGCAGGAGGAGAAAGTACAGGAGGAGAGGACGATTCAGACTAACGTCCACCCTCAACATGTTTGGCACTGGGTGGGTAGTCTGTTCGTTTGGGATGGGCAATTTACAACCCTGAGAAAAGACAGACGGACAACGAGAAACGTACGGCGGTCGGGTGGAAGGGGAAGGAAGAGCCTAGTCTGGCCAGGGAGGGATCGCCCGGCCGAATAAATCCTCGAACGACGGGAAAGTACGACCTTCCTCCTGCGCCGAGCGCCATTTTCTTCCGGAGTTTCATGTTTCTTCGGTGGCCATTAAATTGTTAAAGAATCGCCCAACGGATAAGATCCGCTTGGACCCGTCCCTGCTTTTTGTTTACGCCTCACCCGGGCAGAGGGGCAGAAGGGAAAGGATCTGGAAAATTCCAGGACCGGGTATTGGCCGATCAAAGAGAGGTAAATAAGTTAGAACGCAAGCGAGTAAGTAAGGAAGTAACACGTGTTTGTGAACGCGTTATGTACGTCTTAGAGGAAGTGATTGATTGAGTGAGTAAGTAAGTAAATAAGTAGGCCTAATGTGTTTGTCTTTCGAGGGCTGGGGTTGTGCGCGCTGATACACGAGTCAGCGGAATATAGACGAATACCGACAATTATCTGATCCATCAAACGAACCCACCAACACCTCACCTCTTGCAGTTTCTGGGCTGGTCTAATTATGGCAATTGAACGAAAATGACGAATATATAGTAGTTCCAGTGTTTAACGACATTAAAAGCATTTTAAAAGTTGTTTTTCAACTTTGGTACTTCACTTAAAAGGAAAAATATTATTAATAGGCAACTGTCGATATCAATCGCCCTGGCGGCCATCAGATGTCGGTAAATGCTGGATAACACAATTTTTCTACTTAGACACCCTTAAAACGAGTTTGAACTGAGCTATATATAAGGGTAATTATCGCACAAATCTCACGTTCAGGCAGCAGCAATTGGCATAAGATGTTGTTAAGCTACTTATGGCATTAAAGCAGTTGACGTCGTCCTGCTTCTTTATCCAGGCTTAGGACTGGCACCACCCGAATGCGGCAATGGCGGAGTTAGCGTCCCGGGAAAGCGATTTAAAGGTTTCTAAGCGCAACCTAATATTTGTAAAATGTAAATGTACACATTTTTCTATAGCGACCGTATGCTCATTTTTGAGCGGCCCTACTTATTTTTCGACGAACTGATCGGGTTAGATCCTTCACCATCGTTGCCCGTTTAAATGGGCGCCACGCCTTTTGAATGAGTATTCAGTTTTTAACGACATCTTGTGGCTGCCGCGACCGTTGACGTCGACCTTTGCTTAGGACAATTTTTGGCCAAACTGATCATTTAATGAATTTGACTTATATATAGCTTCAGAAAATTCGATTTAAAGGTGTCTAAGCAAACCAAATATTTGTAAAATGTAAATGTAAATTTAATGTACAGGACACTGTTTTCTCAAGCGACCGTATGTCCTCGATCCTGCTCATATTTCAATGAATTATTCCGGTGCGAGCCTTCACCACTGCTGCCTGTTTGAATAGTCGGTAACCCTTTTGTATTAATATTAAGTGTTTAACGACATCTTGTGGCTGCCAGGGCCGTTGACGTCGACCTTTACTTGTAACGATACAAAAATTAGGTTGGATTTGTAGTAGTTCCTCGGTTTAACGACAGCTTAAACTTAATCATAGGCCGTTGCCTTTGCCGTCGCCCTCCTCCTTTATCCAGGCTTGGGACTGGCACTACCCCTAAACAACGCAGTGGCGGAGTTAAAATTTTTGGATTGAATAAAATTGACGAATATATAGTGTAGGGAAAAGAGCGACTTAAAGGTGTCTAAACGCAAACCAATAATTGTAAACTGTAAATGTCACCCCGACTCTATCACATTCAGAAGCGGCTTGATGTACGCGTTATCTAATATAGCTAAATATTTACTGTGGTACAACTATAGTGCTTTAGTCGTTTTGGAGATAATTTCAAAAGTTTCAAATCACCATAACTTCTGACTTCGAGACTATTTCGTTTAAATTTTCCATCTTACCTACTTTATTCCTGTCACAGCTTTTAAAAGTTGTTTTTCAACGTTGGTACTTCACTTAAAAGGAAAAATATTATTAATAGGCAACTGTCGATATCAATCGCCCTGGCGGCCATCAGATGTCGGTAAATGCTGGATAACACAATTTTTCTACTTAGACACCCTTAAAACGAGTTTGAACTGAGCTATATATAAGGGTAATTATCGCACAAATCGCACAAATCTCACGGTCAGGCAGCAGCAATTAGCATAAGATGTTGTTAAGCTACTACTACTACTACTATTACTACTACTACTACCACTACTTCCACTACTACCAATACTACCACTACCACTACCACTACTACTACCACTACTACCACTACTACTGCAAATGTCACGTTTACACAATATCATTCGTCAAAATGACGCGAAGAAAGTCAACGACCGATATCGCCGCGGACATGCGCAGAAGTCCAGATAAGGTTAAATAAGGCAAAATTGGTGTCAGGCTCCTTGGTAGCAATAAGATTTCGCTAAAAGGCGGGATAAAAAGCATTGACATTCGAAACCTTTAAAATGTTTCAACCAACGGTATATAAGCCTAGGCAGCAACTGCGTTCCGTTATTGACCATTCAAAACGTTAACACCGCCCTGCCTGCCTGCCTGCCTGCCTGCCTGCCTGCCTGCCTGCCTGCCTGCCTGCCTGCCTGCCTGCCTGCCTGCCTGCCTGCCTGCCTGCCTGCCTGCCTGCCTGCCTGCCTGCCTACCTGCCTGCCTCTTGGAGCTTGACCTGGGACCGAAACCTTCCTGCCTATTGATTTTGTTTTGACTGAGCGCCTTTGAATAAGCAAGTTCCGTGACTTAGCTTTAGTTGGGCGATGAGAAATCTCGAGTTTACGATTACCACTACGACTGACTACAGCCCTGCGAAGCACTGAAGTAAGATAAACTGATGTAGTCAATAACGGCTCCGTCAGCCAAAAGATGGCGTTAAACACGTGAAACCTCTACTAATCGTCGATTACAGTTTCCACAAAGTGAGTTGTGGTAAGGTCGATGTTAGCAATACGATGATGTTAAAACACACTGAGTATTTCCATGGGAAACCCTTGGCACAAACCGTTTTGGGGAACAAATCAACGATGTGCCATTCTAAATCAAATGGGGTTTATGGCCGAATTGGCCCCCATTGATTCATTGGTCAGCACGTACCCAAGGCGCCTCTAAGCGTGAGGATGACGGTTCGCGACCCGGTCGTGGCTTATTTCAGAGATTTGAATAACGGGCTAGCACGGTCCGTACATGGGGACCTTAAATGGCGTGGCGCCCAATCAAAGGGGCAGCTGTGTTGAAGGATCTCACCCGATTAATTAATTGAAAAAGGAGCATGGTCGAGACCATACGATCGCTATAGAAAGACGTGGACATTTACATTTACAATTTACAAATATTGGGTTGTACTTAGACACCGTTTAATTGCATTTTCTCGAAATTATATATTCGTCATTTTCGTTCAAGCACGAAAACCCAAAGTTCACTGGTTAGAGGTCGACGTTAACGGCCCTGGTAGCCACAAGATGTCGTTAAACACTGAATACTAAAACAAAAGACGTGGCGCCCACTCAAAGGGGCAGCGGTGGTGAAGGATCTCACCCGATTAATTCATTAAAAAATGAGCAGGGTCGAGACCATACGGTCGCTATAGAAAAGTGTGTACATTTACATTTACATTTTACATTTTTATTAGGTTGCGCTTAGACACCTTTAAATTGCTTTCTTCCGAAGCTTTATATTCTTCAATTTCGTTCAATAGCCGATAGGCGAAATCCCAGAGTATCAAAGGTCGACGTCAACGGCCCTGGCAGCAACAAGATATCGTTAAACACTGAATACTAAAACAAAAGACGTGGCGCCCATTCAAACGGGCAGAAGTGGTGAAGGATCTCACCCGATTAATTCATTGAAAAATGACGAGGGCCGAGACCATACGGTCGCTTTAGAAAAACGTGTACATTTACATTTTAGTCTCGCTTCACTCGGAGCACTCGGGGTGTGATCCTAGCTTAATTTCGAGCTCGCCGCCGACTGGTAGACGCGTTCAATTAGAGGAACGTTGTCATCGGTCTTAAGCGGCGTCGGTGCTTTGATCTAGGCATCAGTTGAAGACACCGAGCGACGGGTACGGTCCGATCCTCTCTCCTCGCCTCTGCACGATTCCAGGTGGCAGCGGGAGGCGATCTGCCTCGTCTGATCAATGCGAACCATCAAGTTGTCTATACACGCGCCGGACTGAGTGAGTTTAAATACACCACACTTCCGGATACATGTCGCTTTGATTTGCCGCCGCCGCTGCTGGGGCTGCTGGGAAGGCTCTGGCTCGTCGACAAATCACTGATGGACATTTGTTACCAGAGCTCGAGCTGTCGGCTGCTGCTCCTGCTGACTGGAGGAGGAACTGCGGCGAAGGGATGGAGCGGAGGGAAGGAGGAAGGGAGAGTGGAAAGAGAAATCAGGAAGGGTAAGAAGAAGGTAAGAAGGGTAAGAAAAGTAAGAAGGTAAGAAGGGTAAGAAGAAGGTAAGAAGGTAGAAGGGTAAGAGTGTAAGAAGAAGGTAAGAAGGGTTAGAGTGTAAGAAGAAGGTAGGAAGGGTAAGAAGAAGGTTAGAAGGTAAGAAGATAAGAAGGGTAAGATGGTAAAAAGAAGGTAAGATATGTAAGAAGAATATAAGGGAAACCAGGAAGGGTAAGAAGGTAAGAAGGGTAAGAAGGTAAGAGGAGGTGGCACCCCTTGCAGTCTCTGTCCAGGTCTTCCACCCAAAACTGAAAACACTCCTTTCGCAGATCCTCCCGATTCTTCTTCCCCTTATCTATCAGCAATTCCTAAAGCCACCCACCGTAGCCGTCCGTCCGCCTGCCTGCCTGCCTGCCTGCCTGCCTGCCTGCCTGCCTGCCTCTTGGATCTTGACCTGGAACCGAACCCTTTTGCCTATCGATTTTGTTTTGACTGAGCGCCTGTCAATAAGCTGATTCCCCCGACTTAGCATTCGTTGGGCGCTGTAGAAATCTCGGGACTACGATTACGATTACGAGAAAGTTAGGGAGGGGTGGAAAGATGGGAGGGAAAAGGAGGAAGAGATTGAGAATGGGGGAAAGAAATGAGGAATGGAGGAACGAAAGAGAAGGGAAGGAGGAAGAAAACTGAAGAAGGAAAGAAAAAAGAAAGAAGGGTAGGAAGAAGATAGAAATGTTTTGGGGTGGCAGGAAGAGATGAAAGGAAAAAGTTAGGATGGAAAGGAGGGAGGAAGCGATGGGGAATGAAGGAAAGAAAGGAGGAAGGGAGGAGGAAGTGAAGGAAGAGTAAGACGAAGGGTAAGACGAAGGGTAAGAGGATCGTATGAAGAGAAAGTTACCTGAATTGCCTTATCTTGTCTAACTTGATCTTGATGTGCCCTTTTCTTGCCAAATACATTACCTCACTGTAATGTAATCACTGTAATCTTACCAATTAAGAGAACAGTACCTCATCTACCCCAGTCTGCGCAGCTGAAAAGTCGGTTTCATGTCTAGTCGGTCATAAGATCGGTGGAGGATTTTGCTCCAATTGCTTTTTGCGAGAAGTCCATCCGGAGACTGAGTTTTGCAGCGTCTGGAGGATTTTGGTTAGGATGGATTTAGTAATATGACGTTCTGCTGCGGAGCCTGGCCCAGGTGGCCTCACTTAAAATGGTGTCTGGTAAAAGCAGTAACTAATGCGACTACATCCTGGTGGACTGATGCTCAGGAACACGACAGTTAGTGTGGCCATTTTTAACTGGCATTGTTTCTAATTGCAAGCCACATTGCATGTACGGTCTTTCTTATTTCGTAATCGTACGTGCCTATTTATGCAGCGCCTTTTTAAGAAAACTACTCGAAATTGCTCCCAATCTGACAAAACAAAACCTAAATCGAATGAAATGGTCTTCAGCTGCTGGAAAAATAGAGGCAAAGAAAAACAAAACTGCGATCTCTGAGATTTCTTAGTTCCACATAAAAACCGCATTGAGGAGACCAACTAAAACACCGGCGCTATATCAATTCTGTTTTGCCAGAGATATGTTGCTTGGTCAAGTCAGATTCCGGAGGAAAGAGAGTGGTGAAAAGAGCTCAGTTACATACATACATACAGACAGACAGACATAGATAGATATATAATACATACATGCATACACACATGCATACATACATACACACGTACAGACAGACATAGATACATACATACCTACATAAATATATACTTAAATATACAAAGATACATACATAGATACACACATGCATACATACATACACACGTACAGACAGACAGACAGAGATACATACATACATAAATATATACTTAAATATACATAGATACATACATAGATACATACGTGCATACATACATAAGTACATACATACATACATACATAAATACATACATACATACGTTATCAGACACTAAGTGTGTGTTTGTGTGTACTAGACAAGAGTGCTGGCCACTCCTGAGGACGGAAAGCCAGGCGTCGAGTGTTGTGGAAATGGAAGGAAGGCATATAGTTTTGTAAATCTTATCTACTAAATCTTTGGCATCTGGTGGATTTAATGTGTTTGTGAAATATTACATTTATTTATTACGCCTACGTAATAAATATTACATTATTTATTCCTCGCTCAACCGTTGGTCACATGGCGTGTTAACAAATGTCTTACTTACTTACTTACTAGACCTGTGCAGGTGCACAGGTAATGGAGACGTACATCTCTATCCAGGTGTACGGGAGGGGAGTGGATTGGACAGGTGAAAGGCAGACGGCAGATCAAAGCGATGGAACCTGGATATTTGTTGTCCGCGAAGAATAGACGGATTGTAGACAATTCATTCTCAATTAACATCAACCGCGTCCCATCATATTCAACGAGGTTGAAGAAAATCAGCTACATTACCCAAGCTCATGGCGCTATACAAATATCGTTCTATGGCATCCAATCGCATCCATCATCATCATCATCATCATCATCATCATCATCATCATCATCATCATCATCACCACTACCACCACCACCACCTCCTTCATCACCACCACCACCACCACCATCATCATCATCATCATCATCATCATCATCATCACCACTACCACCACCACCACCTCCTTCATCACCACCACCACCACCACCATCATCATCATCATCATCACCACCCTCATCATCATCATCATCACCACCACTACCACCACCATCATCATCATTATTATGATCACTACCACCACCACCATCATTATCATCATCAGCACCACCATCATCATCATCATCATCATCATCACCACCACAACAATCATCATCATCGTCACAACCGTTACCACCACCACTACCACCACCACCACCATCATCATCATCATCACCACCATCATCATCACCACCACTACCACCACCACCACCATCATCATCATCATCACCACCATCATCATCATCACCACCACCATTATCATCATCATCATCACCACCACCATCATCATCATCATCCTCATCACCACCACAACAATCATCATCATCGTCACAACCGTTACCACCACCACTACCACCACCACCATCATCATCATCATTATCATTATCACTACCACCACCACCACAATCATCATCAACTGAAATTCTTATAAAATTTCGGTCAATTTCAATCGCACAGATGCCGGCTCGACTGTTAATTGATTAGACAGACAGCCTGTGGTGGATAAGTTACCTTAAAGGCTTAAAGAGGGAAGTCTTACGTTAAGATATCAACATCACCGTACCCTTCTAACTGTCTGCCTGCCTGACCCTTGAATCTTGACCTGGAACTGAATCTGCCCCTTCCTACCACTCTCTAATTTCTTTCGACTGAGCGCCTGTGAATAACCTGGCTCCCTCGACCAAGCTTTCACTGAGCGCCGTAGAAATCTCGCATTTACGAATACGATTACTATTAGCGAATACGAATACGATTACTATTACGAATACGATTACTATTACGAATACGATTACTATTACGAATACGATTACGATTGACTCGAGACCGAACTATTACGATTATCCGAATAGGAAAATACCCGAATATTTAGACTTTGAATGAGTTCCGAATGAAACGAGGAACACCCAGCGGCAACAGAGACACGTGTCCATGGCAACCACGTCTATGGGGGATCCACCCTTTGCAGGGGTGACGGCGTACGCCTTTCGTGTTTTTGTAGAAACATACTCGTAATATTAGGTCCATGTGTAGCAACAGTTCTAGGCCTGAATGGTTCCGCGTCGGAGATTCTGCTCGACCAATATCACTTTCGTCAAAAGTTATTACAGCTAAACAAGCATTGATCATCGCGCAACGATCTAACCCGTTTAATTTATATAGACGTCATTGCTTTAGATATGACTAAATCATCATAGTTGTCGTCGTCATCATCATCAGCAGCAGTATCATCATCATCACCACCACCACCACCACCACACCACCACCATCATCGTTATCATCGTCGTCTTCATCTGCATCATCAACATCACTCCTCGTTATCATGTACCTAGATTTGTGAGATGCTTACGGCTTTGATCTTGGTTGGAAATTTAATCGCTACGCAAAATAAGAGGGATTGTCCTAATTCTCTTTTCTCCTCCTCTTCTTTTCTGCCTCCTCCCCTTCATCCTCCTGACCTTGGTCTTCATGCTCTTGATCATCCTCTTGTTTTTTCTTCAGCCGCCTGTTCTTCCTCCTTCTTCTCTTCTGCCTGCTCTTCCTCCTCTTTCTCTTTTTTCTCCACCCCTCTTAATCTTTCTCCTATTCCTCCTCCTCATATTTCCTCCTCCCTTCTTTCTCCTCTTCCTCTTCTTACTTTTCCTTCTCTTATTCTTTTTTCTCTTCCTTCTCCCTTCATCCTCTTCCTCCTCCTCGTCTTCCTCCTTCTCCTACTGATCCCCTCCTCTTCCTCCTCTTCCACTCCTGCGTTTCCTCTTCCTGATCCTCCTCCTCCTTCTCTTCCTATTCCTCTTCCTCTTTTCCTTCCCCTCCGCTTCCGCCTCCTGATCCTCTTCCTTTTTCTATCCTTCCTCCTCTTCGCCTTCTTTTCCTGATCCTTTTCCTCATCCTCTTTCTATTCCTCTTCCTCTTCCTCCCTCCACCTCCTTTTCCCTCTCCTCCTCATCTTCCTCTTCCTATTCTTCCTCCTCTTCCTGTTCTTATTCTTCCTCTTCCTATTCTTCCTCCTCTTCCTTCCTCTCCGCTTCCGCCTCCTGATCCTCCTAGTGAGGATGATTAGCGAAGTCCCAATGCGCTTGTTTCCGATGTTTTCCTAAAATATTTTGCAATGAAATACACGGCTTCCGCCGACGCCATGGATGAGTGTGGATGCGCCGCATAGTTCTATCATCTCACAACATCGCCATCAGCATCACCAGCATCCGAAACAGCAGCAGCAGCAGCGAGACATCTGCCGTCCTCATGTGCACACCCCACCCGCAAGCATCATCCACCCAGGCTTCATGTACATGTATACATATACACATGCATATGTACAAATGGATATATATACATATATATGTAGACATAGATACATATGCATTGAATAAATAGTATGCATTTCATTTGCATGTAATGTATAATTAATGGTTTGATGGATGTATGGTAGAGTGAATGAATGAATATTTTGATAGGTGGAAGGGGAACGAGATCGAGAAGGACGGAGAGAGTGCATATGAAATAGGAAAGAAGGACGGAGAGAGACCGAGCGAGAGAGAAAGAGAAAGAGAGAGAGAGAGACAAAGAGAGAGAGACAAACAGACAGACATACAGGAAGGCAGGCAGACAGACAGACAGACAGCGGCGAAAGAAAGACTAGAGGAGAAACACAGGAAATGGAAAGTTGGAAGAGTTTGGAAGATGGAGAAAGAGCTGGGGAGAGATGGATGGAAGGAGAGTTAGAAGAGAGAAAGAGAAAGAGATAGATGTAAAGGAAGAGATAGAGAGACAGACAGGCAGACAGACAGAGTGGGAGAGATAGAGAGAGGAAGGGAGAGACAGTGAGGAGCAGAGGAAGCGAGGGATCTGCCGGCGGTTACATGCACGTGCTTGCGGTTTTTATTTTTCGTAGGCTGCAGGAAGTAACGATGCGTGATACGCTGACTGCGTCGTTTCCAGAAGGAAGGTCTAGTAGAAGGGCCGCGCGTTCCTCCTCACTTCCTTCTCCTCTTTTCTCCCCTTCTCACTCCTTCTCTCCTTCATCTTTCTCCTCATCCTCCTATCCACCTATTCCTCTTTCTCCTCCTCTTTCTTCTGCCTCTTCCTCCTCCTTCTCTTTCGCGTAGGTTATAAGTTGAGAGCTCTTCTCGTGTATTGCGATAGAATCGACTTCTGCGTTGCGTAACAATCAGTCAATTCAGCGTTCTCTCAGCACGAGGCAACAGCTCGCCTGGGCGCGAAGTAAAATCGAATCATCTCTAATTAACCAACGTTAATTGAATATTACTGTACAGCAGTAAAGAGCAATTAATCTATCCGTGCTGATGTAATCGGGACGAAAGGTCCTTCAGGCTTGACCTATCGTACTGAAAACTTTGGTTTGTTACAGTCTGAAGCTAAGTATACGATTGCTATGGAAACGAAAACTCTCTCCGACGGCGCTATAGAAGTTCCTCGACTAAAATCTAGCAGTAATCTGATTTAGTCAGCTGGAAAACAAAGGTGTTGACCACCGAGGCCTCTGTCTGAGGTCGACTCGTCGTCCTTTGCCGGACATTCCAACACCGTTGCCGTCTGAATTCGGTCCATGAGGAACTAAGACTCGATTCGCCTGACAGACCCTAACGCTTGGCTTAACGATCTTCCGGTGCATCCCGGGATCTAAGTGTTGCCAGAAGCTTCAACTATTAGCTACGCTGTCGACATCTCACGTTGAGCCTACATGAAAACATACGGGATTATTCTGGACCAATCCTTGCAGGACTAACGATACCGTACCAAACTACACCATACGGAACGCTACAGGACCATTCCGGACCAAAACTAACAATACCGGATATTACCAGACCGTACAGAACTCTGCCGGACCAGACAGATCACGCTGGACCACATAGAGCGCCACCGGATCATATGCGAACATACAGAAGACATTACCGGACCATATTGAATAATATCGGACAATATACAGAAACAAAACGAAGCATACAACACGTCGCCAAACCATAACGGACTTTACCAGACCATAGCAGACGTTACCAGACCATAGCAAACGTTACCAGACCATAGCAAACGTTACCAGACCATAGCAGACGTTACCAGACCATAGCAAACGTTACCAGACCACAGCAGACGTTACCAGACCATAGCAAACGTTACCAGACCACAGCAAACGTTACCAGACCACAGCAGACGTTACCGCAATAGGACCATCAGGACGATACGGGCCGTAGCAGACGCCATAACTCTGTGCAAAACGATATTTTTTTCTACAAAAATAGAAGAGTTTTGGAAGGGATGTTTCGAGATGTTTTCCATGCGATACCTCGTAACAGTCTGACGTGACCATCTCATCTGGCAAAAGGATAACTGCGGCACAGCGTGGCCGCATCTCGTGGAACCGATCCTGGGATTATTAGACGTCGGTTGCTGCTGCTGCTGGTGCTGAGATGCGGAGGAAAGCACATGGTGCGTCGTGGATGACGACTGGAGTCATCCTTGTCATCGTCTCCATCGAAACAGCTTCAGCGAATGACGTCCGAGATGAAAAGGATCGCCGCACAGGTAGGTTGTTGAACACCTGTCCAATCGTCGGCACGCTTTGAAGTCTCATGCAAGGCAGTATTGTTTTGCATAGTTACGTATGGTATGGTATACTGCATTTTCTTCGTATTGCATCACATTATATTGTATCGTATCGTATTGTATTTAGTTGCATTCCATCGTATCACGTTGCATTGCATTGGTCCAACCATGCAAACTGACCTGTATACACTCCATCATAAAAACTCATCTATACTCACCTATACTAACCTAGACTCCACCATACAAGCTCACCTATGCTCCACCGCTTGCAATTTCTGCATTGGCCTTTCACTCAAAACTGAAAACATTCTTATTTCACGTATCCTATCCCGTTTCCCCTTCTTCCTCTTATCCCTCTTTCCGCTCCAATCCCTAACATCACCCATCGTAGCTGCCATGCTGTCTCTCTACCTGACTTTTGGATCTTAACCTATATATGTACCATTTTGCCTATCGATTTGGTTTTGACTGAGCGCATGTAAATAAGCTAGTCCCCGTGATGTGGTTTTCGTTGGGCGCTGTAGAAATCTCAGATTACGATTACGATTACGATATTGAATCGTATCATATCGGATTACATTGCATTGTATTGTATTGTATTGACACGGCTTGTCTTAACAACGGCCAATGTGTGCTCCATTCGAATGGTAGGCCTAGAAATATTAATCTGAGGCCTACAGACCTAGCTCTGATAGCTTAGAAGAGAATATCAGTCATGAGAGTTTTAATTGTTCGCCCCTTCATTTTCTTAGCCTCTGCATATTGGGCGGGTGACCAGTCCTCTTCTTCGCTGCATGATCTTCTCACCGACAGAATCCAATCAATGTAATCGTAATCGTAAACTCGAGAATTCTACAGCGCCCAGCGAAAGCCATGTGCCGGAAACCAGCTCATTCACAGGCGCTTAGTCAAAACAAAATCGATAGACAGGAAGGGTTCGGTTCCAAGTCGAGATCAAAGAGTCAGGCAGGCAGACAGTCGGACGGCTATACTGTGGATGGCGTTTGGAATTGGGGCGGGAAAAGAGATAAGTGGAAGAGGCTGAGTTCGCTAGGGAGAGAAAATTTTGAAACATTTCAATACTGGCGGGGATTTGAACCCCAGAACTATAGGTTCGCAGTGCATGTATACTAACCACTAGGGCAAAATCTACATGAGATCATTTCATCGCAGTCAGGATCTATGACTGCGTTCATGATGTGTGGCTGTATTTGGGATTTCTATAGCGCCGGTTTAAACGTTCGCAAAGGTGCCGATCGAGGTACCTGAACTTCGGATAAGATGAATATACTTCGTGACCTCTTCTCTCGGCTGAGACTTCGAATTTTCAACGGACGATTGTTCCAGAAAGATGTATGCGCGCGTGTGTGGTCTAAAAGGATCATTATGTAGCAAGTGCTTGCCATCACATATACATATATGTATATATACACATATATGTATGCATATATATATGTATATGTATACATATATGTATATATATATATGTATATGTACATATTCTTACGTGTAAATTACATATATATATGTATGAATGTATATATACATGGATATAATATAGTACACACAGTTCTATGTATATATATATATATGTACACGTGTGTATGATAAATAGGGGCTCATCTGGGGTTGAAGGGCCTCTTAGCGCTGACAATACCTGCGATTGTTGCAGCAGCTGCCGTCTTCCATCAAACTCCTAAGCTAAGCTATAAATAGCCATTATGTATGTTTATATAAAGCACATATATTTAAATACCTATCGTACACTATACATATTAAATGCTGCCAAGAAGCGGTTTATATATACATATATGTATTCGAGTGTCTGGAATATTACATTACATATATACATACATGTATAAGTATAAGTTTGTATGTATATACATAAAATATACACGTGTATGAATGTGTATACAAGTATGTCATGTATGCCTGCACTTGTACATGTGTTTGTTGTGTATACGTGAAAGATAGAACCTGTTCGGAAGATAAGCAAACTCGTGTACATTGTAGGGTCATTTGCGACGAGAACTGTCCAGACAGCGATCGGGGGAGTGGCAGACCTCTTCCCCATCCTAGGTTTCCCTCCCCTAGTTCAGAATCCCCTCGAGCGTGCACCGAGTGACCTTTGGGAAACGGGCTGCGGAAGATGGAGATGTTTGTTGATTGTTTCAAGTCTGTTCGGATGCGTGCTGTCGGCTACATACGTCTTCAACCGTCGCTCTTGGCAACGGGAGGCAGGATAGGGATGGAGGGAGGGGAGAATGAAGGGAGAGAGGAGGGAGGGATAGAGACGGAAGAACTGTGAAGCTTGAAACAACGGACGTTCTAATCTAATCTAATCTAACCTAATCTAATCTAATCCGATCAAAACTAATTTAATCTGATATACTCAGGAAAACTATGGATGGAAATGGGCGACAAGGAAGGCCAGTGCTTTTTTCTAGGAAAAAAGGTTCCGGAACTGAGCAATTATGGAATTTTGAGCTAAAATTTCATTATTTTTATCAATCAATAAACACTGAAAACAGTTAAAAGTTGTAAACACTGAAAATGAATTAAAATAAGTTACATTACATTACATATTTAAGATAACTTAGTAACACAATTCTTATTAGAAACTAAAACATTTTTATTAGCCGAAAAAAGATGCCGGAACGCCGTTCCGGAGCGTTCCGTCTGAAAAAAGCACTGAGGGAGACCTAGCAGAGAGTGGTTGGATGACATCAAAGACTGGTGCCAGAAGGAGTTACACAGACTGAGCATACTGGTACAGGACCGTAGAGTATGGAGACAGATGATAACATGTGCATTGGACATCTACGGGTTTTCTGTCCAAGGACCTTGAAGATGATACTCAGGAAAGGACAGGGGAGGAGGACGAGAACGGGCAGAACACGAGGGAGCAGGAGAGGACAGGAGAGGGCAGGAGAGAGCAGGAGATGGCAGGAGAGAGCAGGAGAGGACAGGAGAGAGCGGGAGAGGGCAAGAGAGGGCAGGAGAGGACAGGACAGGGCAGGAGAAAGCAGAAGAGAGCAGGAGAGAGCAGGAGAGGGCAAGAGAGGACAGGACAGGGCAGGAGCGAGCAGAAGAGAGCAGGAGAGAGCAGGAGAGGGCAGGAGAGTGGAGGTTGTGGGATCAACTAGCAGCCGTTGGAAAAGCTCAATCGCATGATTAGTTCCGGCGCAGCAAAGCCATTATGATCGGCGCCGACTGCATTGGACCCTTTCGAAACCGCGTCATTACGACGTCTGCGACCGTGACCAGGAACTCCTAATTGCCCTCTCGAAAACCCCCTTCTCCTCCCCTCTGACTGCACCCAGCGTAATTCGACCAAACACCTCGTCAGTCGCCGGGTATTATGTTTTGCCCAGGCGACGGGCTAAGCAAGGCGTTCGCAGTGTCGCGTTGCGTGAAACAAATGCAATGCGTGAGCCTGTATTAATCACGGCGAGCTGGAGGAAGAGGAAGGAAGGAAGGAAGGAAGGAAGGAAGGAAGGAAGGAAGGAAGGAAGGAAGGAAGGAAGGAAGGAAGGAAGGAAGGAAGGAAGGAAGGAAGGAAGGA
Organism: Norana najaformis; assembly: GCA_964023275.1. Classification (NCBI taxonomy): domain Eukaryota; kingdom Metazoa; phylum Annelida; class Clitellata; order Crassiclitellata; family Hormogastridae; genus Norana; species Norana najaformis. Next base: position 4,124,277 of record OZ029923.1, on the reverse strand, counting down.
AGGAAGGAAGGAAGGAAGGAAGGAAGGAAGGAAGGAAGGAAGGAAGGAAGGAAGGAAGGAAGGAAGGAAGGAAGGAAGGAAGGAAGGAAGGAAGGAAGGAAGGAAGGAAGGAAGGAAGGAAGGAAGGAAGGAAGGAAGGAAGGAAGGAAGGAAGGAAGGAAGGAAGGAAGGAAGGAGGAAGGAAGGAAGGAAGGAAGGAGAAGGAAGGAAGGAAGGAAGGAAGGAAGGAAGGAAGGAAGGAAAGGAAGGAAGGAAGGAAGGAAGGAAGGAAGGAAGAAGGAAGGAAGGAAGGAAGGAAGGAAGGGAAGGAAGGAAGGAAGGAAGGAAGGAAGGAAGGGAAGGAAGGAAGGAAGGAAGCAAGCAAGCAAGCAAGGAAGGAAGGAAGGAAGAAAGGCAGGAAGGAAGGAAGGAAGAAAGGAAGGAAGGAAGGAAGGAAGGAAGGAAGGCAGGCAGGAAGGCAGGCAGGAAGGCAGGCAGGAAGGCAGGCAGGCAGACAGGCAGGAAGGAAGGAAGGAAGGAAGGAAGGAGGGAAGGAGGGAGGGAGGGAGGGAGGAAAGGAAGGAAGAAAGAAAGGAAGGAGGGAAGGAAGGAGGGAAGGAGGGAAGGAAGAAGGGAGGGAGGGAAAGAAGGAAGAAAGGAAGGATGAAAGCAGGGAAGGAAAGAAGAAAGAAAGAAGGAAGGCAGGAAGGAAGGAAGAAAGAAAGAAGGAAAGAAAGGAGAGGGGAGAGAAGAGGGACGCAAATGGCGAAGGAAAGGACAGAAGAAACAAGAGAAGCTGAGGGAAAAGAGGATAAGGGAGTGATGAATAGTGGGAGAGAGGAGAGGCGATAGAAAATATGAGGAAAAAAGAGGGAGAGTAGAGAAAAAAATGTAGAGGAATGAAGAAAAAGGAAAAACAGAAGTAGGTGATTGAAAGGAGAAGGAAAGGAGAAAAAACAAGCGGGAAGAGTGAAGGGAAGAGAGGATGGAAAAGTAGGAGACGGAAGTGGAGGAAAATGGAGAATAGTTTAAAGGGGGAGGGAAGGAGAGGGGAAAAGGTATGGAAGCAACAAGCATTGTATATCACCATGGATGCTAAGCTGGAGCTCCGTTACTACGGAACTCCGACTGAGGTCATTCGGGTCACGAATTTCAATATTCAAATCAGGCAGTGGTCGGTTTCGGTTTAAACCGGAAGTGAGAGAAATTGCCAGGTCACGTGCACTAAGCATTTAATTTGGTTTCCTTTGCTTGTTCATTAAATTCAAAACTGATGATACACTACGCCTTACATTACTTTGTTGATTCTGCTATCGCTGTTAATGCTGCTGATGATGAAGACCATGGTAACAACGACGATACTGGTGATGCTGTTGCTGACGACGACAACAATGATGATAGTGATGATGAAAATAGTAGTAGAAGATGTAGTGGTGGTAATAGCAGTAGTAGTAGTAGTAATAGGAGTAGTAGTAGTAGTAGTAGTAGTAGTAACAGTGATAATAGTAATGACAAAGCAACAACAACAACAGAAATAAAAGACGACTAATATAACGAAAACGATAAGAAGGGTGAAATGACAACGACGAAAAATAATTAAGATGATAATGACGACGATGACGACGTGTATATATTACGACTGATGCTAAATGCAATGACGTCATTCGCACAGCGTTTGACAGCAACCCGGTCTGTCCGGTCGGGTGTGTCACGTGCTCCGCCTACAACGGATGTGTCACGTGTCAGCGAAGTCACTTCCTGTTCCTGCAGTGGCACGGAATGAGACAAACCGGAAGCTGTGTCGAACAATGTCCATACGGGTACTTTGGCATAAGGAAACGAGGCCACGGAAAGTGCCTTAGTAAGTCTTTTTGAAGCTCATGCATACTCACTCGCTGGCTTACTTGCTTACTAATTCACTTGCTCAGCAATTAACTTATTCACTTAATTGCTTACTAGTTCACTTAATTGCTTACTAATTCACTTAATTGCTCACTGATTCACTTAATTGCTTACTAACTTGCGTGCTCATTAACTTACAACTTCAAGAACCCACTTTTTCAAATGCTCAACAACTTACTAACTTGCTTACTTGCTCACTAAATCACTTAGTCACTTACTCACTTAATCATTCGCGTGCTTGTCATATAAGTTACTCCTTACTTACTTAATAATAATCGCTCTTTTGCTCTCTAAATCACTAGCTCACCAACTTACTCGCTCACTGACTCGTTTCCTCATTTGCTTAGATCGATGATGCATCTTTTAGGCGCTTAAACTTACAGATCTTTTGTTAAACCAAAGAATTTTAAAACTAATGATATTTAAATTAATACTTCCCTGAAGCTAAATATATTTTGTTACTAAAGAATTTTAAAACTAATGATATTTTGAATTAATACTTTCCTAAAGCTAAATATATTTTGTTAAACTAAAGAATTTTAAAACTAATGATATTTTAAATTAATACTTTCCTGAAGCTTAATATTTTTTGGTTAAATTAAAGAATTTTGAAACTAATGATATTTTAAATTAATACTTTCCTAAAGCTTAATATTTTTTGGTTAAATTAAAGAATTTTAAAACTAATGATATTTTAAATTAATACTTTCCTAAAGCTTAATATATTTTGTTAAACTAAAGAATTTTGAAACTAATGATATTTTAAATTAATGCTTTCCTAAAGCTTAATATTTTTGGTTAAATTAAAGAATTTTAAAACTAATGATATTTTAAATTAATACTTTCCTAAAGCTTAATATATTTTGTTAAACTAAAGAATTTTAAAACTAATGATATTTTAAATTAATGCTTTCCAAAAGCTTAATATTTTTTGGTTAAATTAAAGAATTTTAAAACTACTGATATTTTAAATTATTATATTTCTAAAACTTAATATTTTTAAACTGTAGTTGATAAGAAATAGAAAGATTTTCATACATAAAGCACTTATACCTGTCTGCTTTCTTACCTACTTTGCTGGCAACCTTATAATCGTAGGCTTTCTTGCTTACTTGCGTGAAGGCTTCTCTTCCTACACTGTCGTAGGCGTTTGATTTATGCCTTGGGGCGCAGATCTATGTACTCCATGACCTCTACTCTGGATCATTTCCTTTTCTGTTTCTTCTTTCTCGACCCCCACCCCTCGGTCTCTTTCCTCTTAACCTACCCTTTCCAAAGTGGGAACAGTCATCAATGTAATTTGTTTTATCTCCCGGGGGTTTAACGCAGCACGTTTATTGGCGAGATTGGCTCATACCTTTCTCTTTGCCCCTATGTGTTTTTGTCTCTTTCAATTTCGATTCCTCTTTTTGCTCCTGTTTTTCTCTTTGCTACTCTCTGTCTTGCACTTTCCTTTTTTGTCTGCAACTCTCCCCATTCTGTTTTTCTCTGTACCCCTCTCTGTTTTCTTCGTTTTGTTTTCTCGTTTCTTTCTTTCTGCCCCATTCTGTCCTTCACTTTGCTCTATTATGTCATTCTGTTTGTCCCTCTGTTTTTTTTGACTCTTTCAGTCTTCCTCTTTGCCCTTTTCTGTCTTGTTTGTCCAATCTCTCTATCCTCTTCTCTTTATACACCATTCTGTCCTTCTCTTTGTCCATCTCTCCTCTTCTCTTTGCCACATTTTGTCTCTTTCTTTACCACTTTTAAAAACGATAATGTAAATGTAAATGTACACGCGTTTCAATAGCGACCGTATGACCTCAACCGTGCTCATTTTTTTTATTGAATTGATCGGGTGAGATCCTTCACCACCGCTGCCCGTTTGAATGGGACCCACACCATTTAAGGTACCCGTGTACGGATCGTGCTAGCCCGAGACTCGAATCTCTTAAACATAGCCATTAATTGCTACCAATGACTTCACCCTTTTCTGTCTTCATACGCCAGACATCACAGTGCAGCAATTTATCCTGGTTGTCTTGCCAGAGTGTTCTCTGCCGCACTGTGAGAATTGTTCCAACCGAACGACGTGCATCAGCTGCAGCCAACCATTCTTCCTCGTCGACGGTCAGTGCGTCGACCATTGTCCAGAAACACAGCCCTACGCTGGTCAGTCACGGCACTGCAGGAGACAAGGTAAGTGTAAATGTACACGGTTTTATATAGCGACCGAATGGCCTCCATTCTGCTCATTTTTCGATGAAGTAATCGGGTGAGATCCTTCACCACCGCTGCCTATTTGAATGGGCGCCACGTCTTTTGTTTTAGAGGTCAGTGTTTAGCGACATCTTGTGGCTGCCAGGGTCGTTGACGTCGACCTTCTTTGATTACTCGATGAGATCTAGAGATTAAAGGAAACTGAGGATTATATATAGCGTCGGGGAAAAGCGATTTAAAGGTGTCTAAGCGTTTTGTTTCAGTATTCAATGTATAACGACATCTTGTGGCTGCCAGGGCCGTTGACGTCGACCTTCGCTTAAATCTACGCGGTCAAATGCTTCCGATTGAACGAAACTGACGAATATATATTGTCGATAGAGAGCGATTTAAAGGTGTCTAATTGCACCCTAATATTTGTAAAATGTAAACGTACACGTCTTTCTATAGCGACCGTATGGCCTAGACTCTGCTCATTTTTCGATGAATTAATCGGGTGAGAGCCTTCACCACCGCTGCTGTTGTGGATGTTAGTCAGGTTTAAGAAACCCTCAATGGAGAACTGTAGAATTCCTTTCTAAAGAAAAGGCTAAAGGTAACAGTAAAACAAAAAATGAATGTAAAAGTGAAGGTAAAAGTAAAAGAAAATGTAAAGGTAAAAGAAAACGTGAAAGTCAAGTCCATGGTAAAAGCAGGGTTCAATGTTTTAGGGAAGTAAAGGTAAACGTATAAGTAGAAAGTAGAGGTAAAAGTGAAGGCAACAGTAAACATGCTTTAGTAAAGTAAATGGAAACGTATATGCAATCGTCTTAGTTAAGGTGAAAGGTAAATGTAACGTACTTATTACCGACATCTAGGCCTGGTTTCCAAGGCTCCCGTGTTAGCGAACTCTGCCACTAAAATCAAAAACGTGACTTACTTACTTAACATTTGCCTTTCACATTCATGCCAAGTGCTGCGCCCTATCGAATTCAATGCAATTAGAACAATGGACAGGAATCACGTGACTGCCAATACGTAGTCATACACTATATTATAATTACTTACTTCCACTACTTTTAAGCACCTTGGATATAGAGATGCATCGTTTAGGCGCTTAAAAGTAAAGATTTTTGTTAGACTAATGATTTTAAAAACTATTAGTTTACAAAGCTAATGATTTTCAAAACTAACAGTATTTTGACAGTAGTGGTTTTCCGAGCTAACAATATTTTAAAACTAATGATTTTCAAAACTAATGATATTTCAACTGTAATGATACTTAACAATAATAATTTTTAAACTGATTATTTTTAAAACTAACAAGACTAATGATATTTGAAAACAATAATTACTCTGTTAAACTAATTATTTCCAAAGCTAATAATGTTTTGATCACTCGTCGTGTTATAATCAGGTTTTGTTTACGTCTGTGTTTTCGACCACCCAGTGGACTGTGAGGTGGGACCCTGGGGTCTTTGGGGTGTCTGCAATCGGAAGGGGCTGACCTGCGGCTACAAATACGGTCTGCAAATGAGGAAGAGGCTGGTGATCCAAGCGCCATCTGAGAACGGACTCCAATGTCCATTCACGACGCAGTTCCGCAAGTGTCGCATGAAACATCGATTCTGCGAAGGTCTGAAACCGTAATCGTAATCTTAATCGTAATCGTAATCGTAATCGTAATTGTAATCGTAATTGTAATCGTAATCGTAATCGTAATCGTAATTGTAATCGTAATTGTAATCGTAATTGTAATCGTAATTGTAATCGTAATTGTAATCGTAATTGTAATTGTAATTGTAATTGTAATTGTAATCGTAATTGTAATCGTAATTGTAATCGTAATTGTAAAAATGAACTTCCGCTATCGTTTCGTGCAAGGGTCACAGTTGGTGATGGAGTTCAGTCAGCTCGTTGTTTAAAGACGTTCTTATTTCCACGGGGTTCTCATGCTGGAAGCGCCGCTGAATAGTTTCTTCTGTAAAAACGCTATATAAGTTATAAAATACAATAGAATACAATAGTAATCGTGAACTCGAGATTTCTACAGCGCTCAAAGAAAGCTAAGTCACGGGAACCAGCTTATTCACAGGCGCTTAGTCAAAACAAAATCGACAAGAAGAAGGGTTCGGTTCCAGGTGGAGATCCAAGAGTCAGGCAGGCAGTCAGTCAGACGGCTACGGTGGGTGGTGTGTGGAATTGGATCTCCAGGGTAGATAAGGGGAAGAAGAGGAATTGGAATAGGATCTGCGGAAGAGGATTGCAACAACGCCAAGTCATTTCAAAGGAACTCAAACATTTTAAGGAGGGTAGGAAAGAGAATGGAAGGGAGTGGCAGGGTTGGCAAGGTTAGGCAAGGCAAGAGATGGCAAGGGAAAGGGAATAGAATGTAATTGAAAAGGTTCATTATTATTATTATTTCTGCATTTATTAGATTGACGAGCTCAAAATGATCGACTTAAGTTCAAATGATCGACTTAAGTTCAAATGATCGACTTAAGTTCAAATGATCGACTTAAGTTCAAATGATCGACTTAAGTTCAAATGACCGACTTAAGTTCAAATGATCGACTTAAGTTCAAATGATCTCCTGATCAGTGATCGTGTTTGTGCGTGTTTTCTGCAGACACGAAGACCAACGAATCGGATTTATCGAAGGTCTCTGGCCTGAACGAATTTAACTGGAAACGACTGGAACGCCTTCTCATCAAACACTGGAAACGGAAACAACGTTCCGGCCACAAGAACGACGCCAAGAAAACGAAACAAGAACGAAGGAGGAAGAGAACCAAAAAGAACGACTTTAACATCGAGCAGACGACACCTCACTTCTAGTCCGTGAATTTCTTGCACGTCTGATGGAGATTCTAACTGCAGAATACGACTGGTTTAGCCCGTGGATGGCCGGGTTCTCTCAAAGTATTGGCGCTATAAAAATTCAGAATAACGTTTACGATTATAGGCACCCAGTGGGGTATGAGTGAGAAGCATTAAATCATACGTCTTGCGAACTTAGTGGACTCACGCGTTGCCTAATCTAACACCCCTTCTTCCTCTTATCTCTCTCTCCTTCTTCCTCTTATCTCTCTCTCCTTCTTCCTCTTATCTCTCTCTCCTTCTTCCTCTTATCTCTCTCTCCTTCTTCCTCTTATCTCTCTCTCCTTCCTCTTATCTCTCTCTCCTCTCCAACCCCAAACACCATCCCCCATAGCTGCCACGCTGTCTCTCCGTTTGACTTTTGGAGCTTGACCTGGAACCAAACCCTTTTGCCTATCGATTTTGTTTTGACTGAGCGCCTGTGAATAAGCTGGTCCCCGTGACGTGACTTTCGTTGGGCGCTGTAGAAATCTCGGAATTACGATTACGATTAAATAGCCTTAGAAGCGTGCTTGTCCGGCTGTATGGTGAACGCTGGCGCTATCTGCCGAATGATATAAGAGCAACAGGTTGCTTAAAAAGGCGGTATGACGAGGCAAAGTTCTCAAAGTCGGGACAGTCTTTGGCAATTGCTTTAACGGCCCGAGGCGAACGGGAGCAACGTGGAATTTTCTCCAGAGGGAATTTTCCCGAACTAGCGCGTAGATGCGTTGCACGGAAAATCCCTGTTAAATCTCTGACCCCTGTTGTATAGTTGCAACCACAATTTTAACTCTGATGACGTCATCAACGGTCGGGGTGAAAGCGCTTTCGATTGGGCGCCGGAACAATCGGATTTAAGGCCTTGATGTGTATAAAAATATAGTTTCAGTAAACACTTGTTTTCGTCTTACGTAGGCGTGTATCAAGACGATTGATATTTAGTCTTTTGAGCACCTCAGCGCTTTGAGAGATGCTCGAAAGGCACTATATAAATGCTTGTTACATTACATACATACATTACATTGCCTCACAGAGGAAGTGCACTCATGACTACCTAAGTGATCTGAAAAAGTGCGTTTTAACACAGTTTGAAAATTTTTGCTGAACAGAGTCAAATACTTCATTTATTATTTATCGTTGGACTTGTGTGCGCCGACATTGGACATTGTAAAGGACCCTTGAAGTAGCTTCCTACTGACCATGCTGTGTAAATTGTCGTGATTACAATTACAATTACAATTACCAATTACAATACTGTTCCAAGAGGAAAGTCGAATGCAGGAGAGGGCCCGCTGCTTTCATTTTTAAAATGGTTTTATATGAGATTCGCTTTGACATATATCTTGTACATGCATACCTGAACATGCGTATCTGGACAATTGCACAGTGGACTAAATGCGCTATATAAGGAGAGGCCTATTAACCCCGTTAGGCTACTAACGATAAAAGCGCAAACCTCATATCGTTGCTATAACCTGGTCATAAATTTTAAATGTAAATGTACACGTTTTTCGATAGCGATGGCCTTGACCCTGCTCATTTTCCAGTGAATTAAATAGGCGAGATCCTTCACTACTGGTTCCCCGTTTGAAAGGGAGCCACGCCACCAGTTAAGATCCCCGTGTACCGACCGTGCTAGCCCGAGATTCAAATATCTCAAATATAGTTACTATCTGTATGCGAACCGGCATCCTCACGCACAGCGCCTCTGTTGAGTTTATTCTCTAAGAGGCACTTTATAAATCTTAAATTACAATTACAATTACAGAGGCGCTTTGACGCACGCTAAAACCATTGTAGCTATCCAGGCCATGCGTAGACTTTTCAATTTAAAATTCTGTTTAGACTTGATCCAATCACCACTAAATCGGTCATGTTTACAACTCCATGTATCAAATAATTAGAGAATTCTTTAGATCTTATTATCTGTTGTGGACTTCATTGGTATTCAATGCAGCTCCCTAATAAATCGCCTAAGAATCAGACATTGATATGACTCTCAAAAGGCACGGAATCGTACAGTCGACCAACGCTCTGCCCTACGGCATTAGGATTGACCCGAGGCCAGAAAAGAAAGCCAGGTTTTTATTGCACGCCTATAATTAATCGACTATTAATTAGCCTGGATATTTACATAATAATTATATGACACGATCTCTTTCTTCAAGCCTTTTTCTCTATTGTGTATTTATTAACACGCGCGCCCACGTATCTCCTATACGTGTCATAGATAGACGCAGCGTATGCGGTCCAAATTACTATCAAGCGCATACTTATTAACAGTATTATATATTACACATCTCGATGTAATTAAACAAACTGATAAGTAAATATGCGTGTAGCAGACATCATCGTATATTAAACGTCTGTAAACACTGGTAAATTGTTTTCAAAGAGAACCCCATAAGAAGAAGTTGTAAGCTTATAAATAACTGCAGATGTCAACGGGTCATAAATGCGGCGTCTCACGATAGGCCTATTGTATGAAATGAATATGCTGAGGACCGCTTCAGGTAGAGAGACTGTTTTAATTAATTAGGCTGGACTAACGCGGTCCTCTAGCAGACAAAAGATCTGAGAGTCGGCTGATATTGTATGTGATAAGCGAATGTGCGCGTGTGTGAGCTGAAGGTGTGTGACAGCCATAGGTGTGGTCTGAAGAGGGTTATTGTCCGATTGAAGGAAGAGTTGATTCGCCCCAGGAGCTCGTAATAATGCCGCATACGATTTAATTTCGAAAGAGGATGAAGTTCCAGGTGGGAAGTTTGATTTCTTTCAGCGGGAAATCACTTCACGTGTTGCGTTCATAAACGAGGAACTCCGTTTCTCGCCTAAGTCGATTCTCCAACTTTACCAAACGAGGAGAAGAAAGTGGAGGAAGGGACTAGAGGAAAGGAAAAAGAAGGAGGTTAAAGAGAAGAGGGAGTGAGGCATTGTGGGATAAAAGGAGTACAGGAAAGCAAGAAGTGGGAGGAAAGAGAAGAATTGAGGAATTCGGAATAAGAGGAGGAGATTCGAAGATGTCGAGGCGCAAACAGAGGCAGCCACGTCAGCTCAGCGATCTTGAGGGAGAGGAGGAGATAAAAGAAGATCATGGAGGTAGGCCGACAACTATTGTCTCTTGCCTTCAAATACCTTAACTGCTACATACTTGCCTACTTACTTCAATACTTGCTTACTTAACTACTTAATTAACTTAGTTAACTACTTACTTACTGTAACTACTTACATCGTTACTTAATTATTTACTTACTCAATTACCCATCTTATTTAATTAATTACGTACTTACTTAGTTGATTGTATTATTGATTCTTTAATTACCTGATTGCTTACTTACTTCTCTTTTAGTATTTATATAGCGCTGTTGGTAAATAACAAAGCATCAGCTGATGGCGCTGATAGCAGTTGTGCTTCGTCTGCTTGCGCAACCTTTTCTTTCTGAAAATAAGAAATTGGAAATTCGCCCAACTGCTCTCAATATCATTTTCACGTACACTTTAATAATATAATTGTGTGTAGGTGTGTGTGTGTGTGTTTATAGGCGTGTGTATAGATGTGTGTGTTTGTGTGTGTGACTGCATTATAAAAATTCACATGAAAATATTATATAGATACAACGTTTCACATATACGTTTTCACGGTATATAAATTACTTGCATAAAGTTGTACACGTACTTGTATAGAATTTAAATCATGAAATATACAATGTATGTTATGCAAATTAGTATACGTAATGATGACGTACGTATGCATGAGACCATCCTGACTATCCAGGTTCCCCTTTTTCCTCTTATCCCGCTTTCCACTCCAATCCCAAACATCACCCACCGTAGCTGCCACGCTGTCTCTCGGCTTGACTTTTGGATCTTGACCTGGAACCGAACCCTTTCTGCCTATCGATTTTGTCTTGACTGAGAGCCTGTGAATAAGCAGGTCCCCGTGACGTGGCTTTCGTTGGAGGCTGTAGAAATCTCGGAATTACGATTACGATAACCATCATTTGTTTAAGTTGAACCCTACACCTAATGTACAGTACAGATGGAACGAAAACCGAGAGTCAAGTTTGCGGTTGAAGTTCCCGAAGATGGGTAAATGGTAGTGCAGCTCCGGTAGGGGGTAGACCAGTGGCGTAGCTAGCCTTCCGAGGGCCCTTGTGAAAAATGAACTTTGGCTATGTTGCTTCAAGTAATTGAGCAACCAAGCCTTGGCCCCTTGGGGCCCAGGCGGCCCTTGGCCTCGTGGGCCGGCGGCCCTTGGCCTCGTGGGCCATTGTGCTTCGCACAAACTGCACAACCTATTGCTACGCATCTGGGGTCGACCCCATAGGAACAAGAAACTTGAATTAGCAAGCACGAAAAACAAGTGACGCTTTTTAACTAACCAGTAAGCGCAAAATGTACGTAATAATAATAATAATAATAGTGATAATAGTAATAGTAATAATAGTAATAGTAATAGTAATAATAGTAGTAATAATAGTAGTAATAATAGTAATAATAATAGACATAATAATAATAATAGTAATAGTAGTAACAATAGTAACAATAACAATAATAACACTGATAATACTCATAACACTGATAATAATAATAATAATAGTAATAGTAATAGTAATAATAGTTGTAATAGTAGTAACACTAGTTATAATAATAACAATATTAACACTAATTACACTAATAACAATAATAACCATAATAATAATAATAGTAGTAATAATAGTAGTAGTAATAGTAGTAGTAAGAGTAATAATAATAGTAATAATAATAGTAATATTAGTAATAGTAGTAACAATAGTAACAATAACAATAATAACACTGATAATACTCATAACATAACACTGATGATGATGATAATAATAATAATGTTATTATTATTATTATTAAATAATAATATTATTATTAATAATAAGACGACTCATAGAGCGCCGTAGTAGGGCCGAGGTAAAGATTATGTAGGCCTATGCTTATGGATGAAGGGACTGTTTGATGAAAGTTTATTTAGTCGAGATTGAAACGTAATCTAACGTAAAGGAATGTAATCTAACGTAAAGGAACGTAATCTAACGTAAAGGAACGTAATCTAACGTAAAGGAACGTAATCTAACGTAAAGGAACGTAATCTAACGTAAAGGAACGTAATCTAACGTAAAGGAATGTAATCTAACGTAAAGGAACGTAATCTAACGTAAAGGAACGTAATCTAACGTAAAGGAAATCAATTGCAAATAGATCTTTCACGTAGTCAAGTTCAATAGTAAGAAAGCAAGTTCAGTTGCAAAGAAATTTAAGGGCGTTTTACAGAGTTACGACAATCCATGCCTGAGAGACTTAAATCGTAATCGTAATCCCGAGATTTCTACAGTGCCCAACGAAAGCCACGTCACGTGGACCAGCTTGTTCACAGGCGTTCAGTCAAAACAAAATCGATAGGCAAAAGGTTCGGATCCAGGTCAAGATCCAAGAGTCAGGCAGAGAGACAGCTACGGTGGGTGATGTTTGGGATTGGAGCGGAAAGAAGGATAAGAGGAAGAAGGGAAGTCAGGTTAGGAGAGGTGATCTATAAATGATCCGTTATGCTCATTATTTATTATTATTTCTGCATTTATTGAGCGCCACCATCTAATGACTAAGCATCAATCGATGGCGCTGAATAATAGCAAGTGAAAGACTTCCTCAAGGTTCCTACAGAAGCCTAAGAGGAGGCTCGAATCCGTACTCTCCGTGTTACAAGCCAATCAGTCTAACAAATCCGCTGCCGTAATGTAATGTAAATGTACACGTTTTCTATAGCGACCGTATGGCCTCGACCCTGCTCATTTCTCAATGAATTTATCGTGTGAGGACCTTCACCACCGCGGCCCGTTTGAATGGGCGCCACGCCATTTAAGGTCCCCGTGTACGGACCGTGCTAGCCCGAGATTTAAACCTGTGAAATAAGCCACGACTGGGACGCGAACCGGCAACCTTAGGCTCAGAGGCGTGTAGCTAACCAGGCTTATATGACCAACATACCAGCCGAGCGCTCTAACCAATCGGCTACCGTGACCCACATACCAGCCGAGCGCTCTAACCAATCGGCTGCCGTGACTCACACACCAGCAGAGCGCTCTAACCAATCGGCTATCGTGACCCACATGCCAGCAGAGCGCTCTAACCAATCGGGTATCGTGCCCTAGAAATTCAATACAATAATTGGCGGATGATCTGCGAAAAAGGAAGGTCTTTAACAGACCGATTTTGTAGAAGGCGGAAGTAGAAGATTTCACATGAAGGTTTCTAGTGCGTGTAAGCCAAGAAAACGGCAATATTTTCGAAAATCAGAAGAAGGTGTGTTAGCGGCAGAATGGAAGATTGTTAAAAACTTGGTTTTCTTAGAAATTGATTTTTTTAGTCTTATCTAACTTAATGACTGATTTGCTGTTTAAAAAGTATCCATCTTGTCATAGCCTGTCTTGCCTTCTTAAAACAATAGCAATCCATGGCCAAATGCATACTTATTATCCAGACATGTATATATATATTGCATATATAGTCACTATTTAAATATATATAGACCATGTTTAGCAGCTGTACAATAGATATGTTAGTTTACTATATATATATATATATCGAATATAGTTCTACTATATATATATATATATAGTAGAACTAATGTATATATACATGGTGCTTAATGTATATATACATGGTGTTCAGAAAAAAACTAACGCTAAATTACAATTGTTGAAGTCCTGATGTAGATATTTTGGATGCATTTAAAACATCTAGGATTCAAGAGTATATTTTATTTGAATTGACAGTTTATGTTCTAAATGACCACCCACCCTCTTTGGCGCGGACACGCGCACTAAGGTGTGTACGCCACTGCCCAAGTGACATGGGTTTAGAGTTTGCAAAAATAATTACGTAATAATGACGTCGTTTGAAAGGGACCGTCCATAAACTACAAAACTGTCGACGGCAAATAAGTAAGAAAATAAAATTTTCTGTTCTGTTTAAATTTCATAAATTTTTCCTCAATTCATTCGAATTTGAATAAGGTTGTTTTTTTTTTTGGAACACGGCGTATATTGGCTTCGACCAAACGTTAGTGTTCTAATACAGTGAAGTAGATAGTGTAAATACAATTATAGACACACTGGGCCTGAGAGGATTATAAATGGATTTTATTTATGAAGACTGTACGCCGTACAGCGTTGCACAGTAAAATACAACGCCATACACGACCTCTTGAGTTCAAATTTAGGATGTCATGTTAACGCCAGATCGTAGGTATAAATATCGACCATTTACCCGCGTGAAGAACTTGAAGCCGGGCGCCTTTGAGACTTCATAAAGAGAAGTGCTGTTATTAAAATGTTCACCCATTAATCATCGCCTATTATGTCCCGTGCAAGCATTTTTGTGTTGTTTTGAGCAACCGAAACAAAAGCACACTCACGGGCCTGGGCTTTGTTTAATCTGCCGACGTTTTATTGTCTGTGTCCGTTAACTTCAACGCTGTTCGATATGTTGGTCTATAATTTCGACGGCATTGTTTGATTTACTGGAATGTATGCTGCGTGTTTCTAGGACTTGGGTTGATGTGTTTTCTCTGTATCTTTTAATCAGTTCCAATAAATATCTTTCAGGCCCGTCTTTCTGACAGTTACGTAAGCTACAGAACAATAGAACTCTTATAATAAGTCTATAGTCGTTAGCCTTCTCGACGGCAAGGATTGAAAGCTATTTACAAGGTTTCTGTCTATAGTAGACCTACTTCTTAGCGAACTCGGGTAAATATGTACACAGACCTACATTGTCGGCGAAAGATCTTTATCTTGTCTCGCCTTATCTGATTTAATGACTTTTATAGCGCCGTTTTCATAATGAACAAGGTATCGGTCGATGACCGCCACTTGTGAAACGCTAATCAACATCGCAATTCATAGTAGAGGCTCTTTCGGAATCCGTTAGATCAGAGAAACCGTAAGTGAGGCTACGGTGTGTAAGCAAGTTGAAGCAGACGAGTGTTAAGAACTCAGAGCTGAATGTGATCAAAGAATTGGCAGAACGAACCGAACTGGGCATTGAACCAGACAGCGAAGTTTAACCGCAACGGTAAGTTACCTTGCCTCACTTATGACGATGCTTTGCGTATTTGTAACATACAGGTTTTTAGTTCTCTTCGCTCGTGTTTGTTATTCTCAGTATAAATTTAATCATGAACTGTTCATAGCATGCCAATATGCATACAGTTGGCTATTACGCGAATCAAATAAGCATATGCAAGTGTTTTGATTTAGTAACAATAAGACGATTTGTATGTCGGCGTATCACGGCCGAGGCCGAAAAAAGGACGATGTATATACGTGAGTTGAAAAATCAATGATAGTTAAAAAATAGGTCTTGAATCGCGAGTTGAATGTGCCCAGGGATGGATCATTTTTCACATGGTCAGGAAGACTGTTCCATGCAGTGGGTCCGGTAATAGAGTAGGAACATTCGCCGAACCTTGTGGAAGACCGCGGGACATGATTTCCTTTCGATGTCGCTTTAGAATTTTGTGTGTATGTGTTTATCTGACCTTCTCTGTGGTACCTTCTGCGGAACCCTTAAAAGCGAGTCTACTTACTTAGGTACTGTTTTAGGAATGTCTTTGAGAGTCGCAGAAGGCCCGATTGTTTCCTCACTTCCAAGTGGTACAGAGGCCGGCGATAGTGGGTCACGTCAAAACGAAGTTCCGGGAAAGGAACCAAGTGGTTGTCCTTATGGTAACAACAGGTGGATGTACCTTGAACAGAACGGCAGCATCGGTCTAGACATCAACGAGAATTTCATAGGAGAATCAGGATCGAATGGCAAAACGTTGTCTACAGCTACCAGTTCCTCAATCTTCCCACTAACTACATATGCCGGGTTTCTTAACGCTTCCTCTGCGATGTCCAACGGCGATCATGCGCCACCCGGAGTCCCTGCCCAACTGATGGACGTTTCATCCCTGAATACTTTGCTGTGGACGATACAACAGCAGCAGCAGTACCAGATGCAGTTGCTAGGGCAACTACAGCAGCGGCTCTGTCCAGCAGGAACCAGGATCAGTCCTGCAAAAGCTGCCGGTGATCGAAATCCAGTCAAGTGGAACGAGATGGAATCGGATGTTATTCAGGCGCATGAACGTCGATGCTCTACTGCAGATTCGGACTCGGTTGATGTGATGCGGGAACCGAATGAAGCGCCCCCTGCCGCTGGAACTGAAAGACTTGGAGGAGAGAGATCTGGTAGCAGAACAGACAAGGTTGTGTGCAAGAGAGAGCTGGAAGAAGAACTCACGACTCCAGGGACTCAGAATCAAGAAGGTGAGTCTTAGTATCAACATCATAACACTGCCATCGCCTCATATCACATCACATAACTAAAACTACAATGCGAATTATATAGACAGTATTTTTTAACATTTTCGCATTTTGTAGCGCTGCTGTGAAATTTCAGTTTCTTTCTGTGAATTCGAGCGTAATAATAAAGTTACAACGCAATACACTACACTGCATGTAATTGTAGGCCTACTTGTAATTGTAACTAGTAACTCCTACAGTAGTCACTCAAAAACTACATTTGGAACTGGAACGCCGACCAGCTAGAAATATCGAGAAAAGGAGTTGAACAATGGACGAAAATAAAGGCGACCGATTTAAAACTTTGACTAATTAAATTTTTATTCATAAGTATAAAAATACGGATTACCTCGTGTTCGAGAAACCAAGAAAATTGAACAGAAACTGCTTTCACTTCCTACAGCGATTTTAACTTAGAACACTTGTTTTTATTTGATATTTTAAATCAATGAAGTAAACATTGGAAAAACACGAAAACATGATTTGATATTTTGATTCAATACAATGAACTTTGGAAAAACACGAAACACGATTTGACAGTATTATTCAATACAATAATCGTTGGAAAAATACGAGAACATGATTTGATATTTTGATTGAACACAATAAAACTTTGGAAATTCTCTAGAACAAGCTAATAAACGGGAATTAAAACCGAAGTCAACACGAAGATAGATTGTCTCTTAACGGAGATATGGCTGTTTATGATGGCGCTGTTCAACTAATTGTAAACAAATCGTCTTTTAAGATACCTGTTTACTAGAACTACCCAAGTGTTAGTCTACTTCTTGCGGTCATATATTATGTGCTTATCGCTGCAATAATTGCTTACAGTCATAAAAATTCCTTGGTACAACGAGCACGGTTCTGTACACAGTTTCTTCGTCATAAACGCGTTCACGTTTCAAATTATCTCTTTAGCTGTTCAACGCCCAGTTTTAAGTACCGCAGCCGATTTTCTAGAAATCTTTATGCTCAATAACACTCATGACCACTGATCTATTAACTGGTATTGAGTAAGGATTCTCCATCGAAAATCCATTAAACTTAACGATCGCAGAGTAGCCGTGTGGATTTCGCCAAGGTCATCTGCGAACGACGCAGTGAACACTTATGAAAGAAAGTGTCGTGGACTCGTCGTTCTTACTTTTCGACCGTTACGAGCATAAAATTATGACGGGTAAGAGTTGTTTTAGCCGACTACTTGACTAAGCAGGGTGGCTACTCGAAACCGCCGTCAATTTCGATGAGAAATAAATATTTTGACGAGATTTACACGGTCTAACGCCAACAATTATGAGCAATAAATTTCAATTTATGGCGTTACGGCATGCCGTAAATCCGACTGAAGATGACGCTTTATGACCGGCCGATGGGTCTACATAATTAGAGCTCATTATTAAGTAAATAATTAGGCCTACTCTGTTAGAACAAGACTAAGTTATTTAAGTCTGCCATCGTTCAATGAACAGAGAAATTCGCAAGATTGACTTCTGAAACTAGGATTCAGACTGTTGCCGAAGTTCTGCGCCAAAAGTCCAACACAGTGTGGGGATATCTTTTAAAGTAATGCGCTACAAAAGTATCAAAATACATGCGTACGTACATAGAAGTTGTCCACGAAGAAAATCCGGGAAAAATGACCACCTTTTGACCCGTCCTGTATTTGTCCGTATCTGTCCGCATTATCATCCCCATCCCAGCTACAGTTCAGTCTAGAAGCTTTGCCTACGTTAGACCTAATAGCTGGAATCGCCTTTCCCGAGAGCTGCGGCTTGAGTTCCTCAGTTTGTCCCTTCCGCAGTTTCGCAAGCGCCTGAATTCTGTATTATTTGACAGTGGTCTCATTGATTTGGGTCGGGATCGTTCCTGATGAGTTTATTCTTGAATTTGCGCTTTATAAATGTCATATTACAATTACAATTACAATTGCAATCCCGTTTACCGACGGCCACACTCCAGAGGAGAACTAAGGCCAAGAATCGGATACTCTTTTGATCTTGTAGAGCTAACAGTGGTACATGGTGGGGTAATTTTATACTGCCGCTTCAAGCAAATGGACTCCAATTAGATCCAACGCAGTACAGATTCCCTGCTGTCTGACAGAAATTGGTATATAATTAAAGTAAAGGCTGTACTGAATAATTATGTACCAATTTATGAAGCGGTCGTCCGCATTGAGCCCCATTAAACCCCCTTGTCAGACTTCATCCCCATTTGGGTGACCTCTAGCTCCCCCTATTTCCTTAATGGACGATCCCATACGTACGTATGTACGTCCGTACGACGTATACACATGCAGTGATGTAAAAGTACTCGCAAACTTACACACTGATACTCTTATTTGACAAATTCGTTTATTTCACCATTTCGCGTTTCCATGGTGACAGTATATTGTTTATTTTCTTGGTCCAAAGAACAACAACAGTAACAATAATAATCAGAGAACTTCTATGGCGCATCTGTAATAGTGCTCAAGCCATGTACGTCATCGAGTTGGTTTCCATGGAGATAGCCTTAAACTGGTTCTTTTCTTTAGGAGACACCTGGCGGTCGTGTAATTTCCATGCCTACAGAACAGACGACCTTTGCCCTCCGGATAGAAGTTGTTCGAGTCATCGATGCGAAGGATCTTCATCCAGAAGAAACACAACACCTGTTATTCTCAACTTGTGCAGCATCGATGAAGGAGGAAGTAACAGTTTGCTCGATTTGTCACGTGTCACATCATCCGTCAGTCAATCTAACATGGCCGACGAAGATGAACGGAAGTCGAACGAATCTCCCGGAATTCTGGGACCGAATCAACCAAGAGGTACGTTGAAACTAGTTCCGGAGTCTGATCCTCTCCTGGCAAACCATTTCCCAGGTGCTGGTAATAACACGGCTTTTGGATCCACTATCTCTGACCCTAAGATCTCCACCACCTCTGCTGAGACTCTTGGCGACCATTACGGACTTGAAAGAGGTCTCCAGCCCTCCGAGCTCCAAGTCTCTAGTGCTGGAACTACTGCAGACAATCAGGAGAGATCACGGGAGCATGGCTTAAGGGGTTCTCTTAACCGCAAGCGGAAAGCGGAAGCGTCGATCTCTTTCAAGAGCGATGACGAGAATTCGGAGCCACATGAAGACATGAACCTCCTTGACTTCGAGCCTGGTAAGGAATTGTCCGACTCGAATGAGGGTGGTAGCGGCATTGGCGCTGCCAAACACCAAAAGAGACGCCTGAGAAGTCATTCGACTGGAAAGAGCTCGCTTCCTGATCAATTTCATGCATCGACGGAGGTCTTGAAAATCAAAGGCGCGGAGGAGATGAATGTTTCACGCAGGAAAAGAGATGGCCTTGACAGTGAGAACGGTTTTTTTGAAATCGAAGCACGGCGGAAAACTGTTGAACTTCTAGATCCAGATGCAATCTTGGATAGTGCTGGCACATTTGAGACCCCACATCTTGCAACGTACGGGGAACCTGGGTCGTCGAAAGTAGAAAACTCGATGGATTCAAAGAGCTGCGGTGCTGTGGAAAGTAGTACAATAAACAGTTTCCGGGACGATATTGAGCCGCGTGTCCATGGAAACACCACGATCGCGTCTGTTACCGTGGACGACGCAGAACACTGCCAGGCAACGATGGATTTCAGACATAACGCTAACGGCAAGGTGAGGCGCAACCAAGTGGAAAGTGCTGGAGACAGGATCTTGGAGTCGCCAGTTCAAGATCGGATGAAACCGATGGCGGGTTTCGTAGCAAATGCGGCACCGGATCAGAGTCAAGTTTCCTCTGAAGCCGATGAGCAACCAGCTGCTGTAGCATCTGACAGGTTGGTGAAGGCATCGGAGAATTCTCGACCATCAGGATGCTCTGGATTGATTTCAGATTTCAAAGACATTGACTCGGTTTCAGATTCGTCGACGAAGCTAAATCCTTTGAAACAACTCGAGGCAATTGTCTTTCGCACGGAATGCGCCTTCGGAACACAGATTCAAATGCTGTCGCATCGCATCTCCGCTGAGTTTGAAAGGTATCCGGAATGCGGAGGTAACTCGTATCTCATTCCGGATGTTCCCTCTAACCAATCCGGGAGTCCCTCCGTGCCCGACGCATACATCCGGGTCTGTGGACGATCCGGTTCCAATCCTGAAACCATGCAGGATTCAGGTACGGCTGGAGAAGAGGCGACGCCATTGCTGATTGATGGCTCGAAAGAAGGAGCTTCAAAATCAAGGGTAAAACGAACTTCGGAGAGTTCAACTGCGTCGGACAGCTCTTTAAAAAAGGTTCCGAATCAGCTTTCAAAACCTTCGGACGCAGGAAACCCAGTTCCAGATCTGAGCAAAGTGAAACTGGAACCGGATGCAGATACAGAAGACTACTCTTCCTTCTCCTCATCCCGCTCTTCTTCCCGTCTCCAAATCTCTCCGACTCCTGGAGACAAAAATGACCAAAATCTCACCAGTTACCCGAAGAATATCAGTCCACCATCTAACGTACTCCGTACATCGCCCATACAAATTCCCGGTAGCAGTCTTCCATCCATCGCTCATCCCCCGCCACCCAATTCGACTCTTGTTGCCGCTTCTTTTCCTCCGCCCGTCGTCATGGCAACCGCTCTTCCAACTACATCCAGCATCGATCTTACATCAGCCGAGGTCGTAAAAACAGCAGACCGAGACAAACGCAGTCCAAACAGCAACCTGTTGAAGGCAGATGCCAAGAAGAATACCGTTCCCGTCGAGCACCTGCTCAAGACCGCCTCAAAGTCGTCTCGTAAGACAGGTAGATGCTCGGGAAGCCCGCGACGGAAGAGCTCGCCGCGACACGTGTGCCAGTCCTGCCGGAAGCCGTTCTCGAGCGCCAGCGCCCTCCAGATCCACATGCGAACGCATACTGGTGACAAACCCTTCCAGTGCAACGTCTGCTCCAAGTCGTTTACGACCAAGGGAAACCTCAAGGTTCACCTGGGAACGCATGTCTGGAGCGCTGGACCGTGTCGCCGCGGACATCGTCTGTCCCTTCCCCAGGACAGGGTCTGTGCCATCCTGGCCTCGCCCAAAACGAGCGCCTCTGCCTACTTCGCACCGCTGGGGCCGCCAGCCATGTTGTCCCCGTTCGCTTACTCCAAGTGCTTCACCACGCAGAGTCCCTCGGAGCTTCTCAAGTCCGGACCAGGTGTGTCCTGGTCGCAGCCGCCTCTGGGTTCCTCTGGTGGCTTAGCTGGCACGAGGGTCCCATCCAATAGATGTGTCCCGGGATTGCAGCACCGTTACCAGCCCGCTCACGGGGTTCTTCTGGCGGGACAGCCTAACCTTCCGGTCGATGGGAGCGACCTGGAAAAAGTGCCTCTGGGAAGTCACGGAGAGCTGGACTTGAGGATAAAGAAGTAGCCGGATGCGACGACCCAGGCTTGGACCTCGGGAACTTCTTGCCAAAAATCAACTTCTTCGTCGAAATCGCCCTGATCTGTTGTTAGTCTAAATGTCGTGCCAGATATTTTTTCCATTTCGCTGTCGTTGAGAAGGCGCAGGTGGTTCTCGGTTTATCTGGCAATTACCCGACGAACTGTAACGATTATTCGGTCTATTCTGTTTTCTATGTGCAAGAGAAGGTTTATTTTCTTTGCTAAATATGCAATTAACAGCTGCTAGTTGATATGTGCAGAGAAGTTTCGTTGGATAAATTGGTTATTTGTCAGAAATTTGTTGATATAAAATATAAACTGTACCAAGACGACGAAACAGTGACAGTTTTCTGTTGTGCGCGAGAAAAGCGGCTTATTTTCAGTATTCCGTTAATTTTCAGTCAAAGGGAATAAATAATTTCCTGGTTGTTTCAGTGTGAAAATCTTGTTACTGTTCGGTTGTGCGAAAACTTAACATGCTGATTATTTGGAATTCAATGTTTTGTAATTTTCAATTGAAAGATAAGTTAATTTCCTGACTGTTTCAGCATTTTGTTAGTTTTAAATTAATTGCGAAGTCTAGACGGAGAATGTTTCGGACTTAATATTTCGTTAACTTTCAGTCAAGAAAGTTCAAGTTAAAGCCAGCTAGACGGTCTAGAATTGTAACTTATGTTAAAATTGGTTCATGTTTGAATAGCAAAAGATGTTGGCTGGAGTACATTTGTAAAAATGATTTCAGTTTCGTCAGGTTTTTGTTCAGTTTCTTCAGTTTTTTGTTATTGTTTGCTTGTGATCTGTTGTTCTCTAATTTCGGTCGTTGCCAGCGTTGTTGTTATTGTCATTTATGGATATATTCTTATGTTTTGTTGGCTGGAAGAAGATCTTAAGGAGCGCTATATAAATGCTACGAATGAAGGAAAGAAAGAAAGGAAGGAAGAATGAAAGAAAGAATGAATGAATGAACAAAACGACAAACGAATGAATGTGTTTCTTATGTGAACTTAATTTTCGATAAGCTGAAGTAGTTTTTTGTATTTTTAGCATTAATCATCTCTCTGTGCTTATCTCAATATTCAGTGATCGATCTGATTTGACAGCTGGAATTGTTATCGTCGTTTGAGATTATTGTTATTATTTTTTTCGTTTGGCATCGACATGAATTCGTGGACAGAAGCAAAACAACCGTTTCCTGACTCACAGGATCTCGACTGAAGATCTCCAACAGATCATGATTTTTATTACCGTTTTCTTTCTAAGCGACCATCGACTAGTGATTTGTGCATCACGATAACGGCGCTATAGAAGTCATTAGAATAGATTATCATCAAAGAAGATAATCCAGTCAGTGAAATTACTTTTGTTTTGACTGACTGACTGGCTGGCTGGCTGGCTGAGTGACTAGCTGGCTGACTGACTACTGTCCAGGTAGACAGACAGATTGAGAAACGAAGGTAGTGACAGACACACATAGAGATACACAGACCTAAACAAACACAGAGACATAGACAACCATAGACTTAGACACACTTAGACATAGACAAGCATAGACATAGGCACACTTAGACATCGACACACGTAGACAAAGACACACTTAGAAAAAGACACAATTAGACAGAGATACACATAGTAGTAGACACACATCGACACAGACACACTTATGACACAGCTAACTGGTCTATGGAATGACTGTATCGATCGAATCCCGCTGATTGATTATGTTATTCTACTGGCTGATAAAATTGGAATTCAATCGATTTGCTATATTCGCTGGTTAGCGCCACATTTTTCTCTTGTCCAGCGCCTAGATTTCCTTGAGACTGTGACGATATTTCAGTTCTTGCTGCGAGTTTTGTTAGAATCTAAATATTGTGTGTTTTTTGTCATATAGTTACGACTGATCCAAGATTTTTGTTTCTTATGATCAATTTTGGTCATATCTTTATTCACGGTTTCCGTATCAGATAAATAGGATTAAACTGTAGCAGACTAGAGGCTAGATATTTTTGTTCTTGTTGCCAAGTTTGGTCCTATCTTAATGTTTTATCTCATTGTCAATAATTTGTACTATTAAACAGTAGCAAACCGCACAGTTTTTGTTATTGATTGCCCTGTTTTTAGATCTAAACTCAAGACTCATCTGTTTCAACTTACTTACCCACCATAGCTGGTTTCTCTGACCTATCGGAAGCCGACCCTGCTTCTCCAACGGATTATGATTTTGGATTGCGATTTTACTTGAAGCGACCATCGATTGATGCATTCTGCAAGGTCATCTGATTGTCTTTTAATGGTCATACCCTGGACTAGAAATGTTCTCGGTAAACGGGCTTTTCGGTTGCTGGACCTAAATTCTGGAACTACCTCCCTGCGTCTGTTCGTTCTGCTCAGTCGCTTCTGTCATTTCGTTCTCAACTCAAAACTTGACCTGTTTCAAATTGATTATCCACCGTAAGCTGCCTCTCTGTCCTGTGGACTGACCTTCTGGATATTGACCTGGTTGTGGCTTGACTTTGGCGCACCATCGGTTGATGCCTTGTGCATTAGACACCGGCTCATCAGAAGTTGCTAATTATTATTACAATGACGGCGCTATAGAAGATATTAGATTAGCTTCTCGAATGTTGTTTCCGTGTCCAGTAATAACGACCTAACTTTGGCACACTCGGTCATTTTCTGGTGTTAATTTTTGTCGTAAACAATTCTTCAGTAGATCCTGCCGTTCACCGCATGCGATCATGATCAATTCAGATCGTTCGCCGGATGGCGTGAGCAGCTGGCAAGCACAGCAACGGTGGCTGTATCGATCAAGACCTTTCTTGAAACCATGGCGAAGCTTATTCCAAGACCAGCGACGCATTGATTAAGTAATGCGTTTCTGGTCAATAAAGGTGCGGAGCACCTACGCCAGAAATCTTGAGTTGCATTGTATAGCAGTTATGCAATGCAGCACAATTTGTGTTGTATGTATCATATTACGTTATGCTGTACATTGCGGTAGCCCATTGGATAGAGCGTTCAGCATGTAGCATACATACATGCATACATACATCATACATATACATACATAAATACATGCATACATACATACATAATTTTATATTATATCATACATACACAGACCTATACATACACAAGTCGTACATAAATAAATAAATAAATAAATACGTACATACATACATACCAGTGATGGTTAATTAAGGTTTTGTGACTAATTAATTAGAATGAGCATTAGTTCAGATTTTATAATTAGAATTTGAATTGAATTAGCACTCAACTAATTAATTAGAATTAGTTGTTGACATCGGAATACAAAACGACACAAAATAGTATTTTTGTAGCTTGGAGTGTAACCTGTTAGACAAATAATTCAAATAATTGTAACAAATTTCAATGGTCTTCATCCAATATTTAAACATTTCTGCTTATTACTGTAGATATGGTTTTTTATTTATAAGAGATCGGAGTTGCACTTTGCAAATAGCATGAGTTCTAAAGTACTGTCTTCAAGCCTATATGGAATATAAGTAATTGCCAGAAATGTTTCAAGTACTCAGGTCTCAAGTACAAGTACGAGTACAAGTACTTAGGTCTCAAGTACGAGTACAAGTACCAAGTACAACATCTGTGGTAATTTCTCTGCTATCTAGCAGTTCTACAGCTTTACATGATTTATGTATTGTAGAAACAAGAGATGAGCGTTTTAAAATAAGATTGCTGAATTTTGTCGTACCCCCTTGCAATCCAGCTTTGATCACAAGCTGCAGAGTATGAGAAGGCATGCATATCGGTGAGGAATCGGTGTTGGAGATTCGTTTATGTATTGAAATTGTTCATAAAAACGTGTCACAACTAACGGCAATTCTTCTTTAAAAGACGTCTATAAAAACTAAAATGGCCACGTTGTCTGAACAGCTGCCTGATTTAAAGGAAAACAAAGCAGTTGCCTCTGCGCATGTCACAGAAAATACCAAAGACTCTAAATATTGGTTGATATTTATTGGTTACAATTAAAGCAGCCAGCAGTAAGTAAGTAAGGAAATATTTAGGTTAGGTAATTATGAAGTTAATTAATTAGAACTAGACAAGTTTAATTTAGAATTAGAATTAGCAAAGATTTGGTTAATAATTAATTAGAATTAGAATTAGATGCAAAGCTAATTAATTAGGTAATTAATTAGTTTCTAATTAATTAGTTACCCATCACTGATACGTCCACTGGCCTACATGCATACATGCATACAAGCATTGCATACTGATTTACAGCAAGAAGACAAGAGATGGGGCTTTTAAGGTAGCGCTGAAGAGTGCCTCATGCCTTTGAAATGCTCAGCGCTGCCGCTCAGCAGCGCTTAAGAAACGCTTAGCATTTTATGCGTTCCCTTCATCTGTCTCATTTCCGCTAAGCGCTAAGGATCAACGCACAATACGATACGTTTTATGAGATTAAAGATGCTCTTGCAGCAGCAGCAGCAGCAACAACAGCAAAAGGGAATTCCACCTGAGCAGTTGATCAACAGAACATCGTTGCTTCTTAATTCAGCGCTTATTGCCTCTGGGACATGAGCCCCACGCGTTACAAGCAGCGCTAATACTCCGATGAATATTCATCAGGCGTGGTTAATTAATTATTCATGACGCCTGGGTCATTATAGCCATTTATTATTCAACGTGCGACGTTCGCTGGCGTGAATTTCGCGTAGATCGATTGTCGCCTAGGAAAACACGACTGCGCTCGGTAGAAATTAATCCGAAGTCTCTACAAAATCGCGTCTACCTTTGGGAAAAGGAAGTTAGATCGTAAGGCAGCAAGTTTATGGGGTAGAGGTTAGGCGAATTTTTTGCGGAATTATAAACTAAAAATATGGTATGGGGTGCAGTAACCGTCTAAACTAATCTATTACAGTCGAGTCTGGTTTGATCCAGTCCAATCCATTCTAGTCCAGCCCAATGCAGTGCAGTGCAATGCAATCGTAATCGTAATCGTAATCTCGAGATTTCTACAGCGCCCAACGAAAGCCGCGCCGCGGGGACCAGCTTATTCACAGGCGCTCAGTCAAAACAAAATCGATAGGCAAAAAGGGTTCGGTTCCAGGTCAAGATCCAAAAGTCAAGCCGAGAGACAGCGTGGCAGCTGTGGGGGATGGTGTTTGGGGTTGGAGAGGAGAGAGAGACAAGAGGAAGAAGTGGTGTCAGGATAGGATCTGTGAAAGAGGAAAGAGGAATACAGCGCCCAACGAAGGCCAAGTCGCGGGAACCAGCTTATTCACATGCGCTCAGTCAGAACAAAATCAATAGGCAAAAGGGTTCGGTTCCAGGTCAAGATCCAGGAGTCAGACAGTCGGACGGCTACGGTGGATGGTATTTGAAATTGAAACGAGAAGAGAGATAAAGGGAAGAGGAAGAATCAGGGTAAGATTTTTGGAAAAGAAATGTTTTCAGTCTTGAATGAAAGACCAGCGCAGAAACTGAAAGAGGTGAAGTGTTGGTGAGTTCGTATGACGGATCAACCACTGCTCAGGTTTTTGGCGCTAAAACATCCGGATATTACGACAACGCGTGTTAATAGCAAGAACTTAACTCGATAGCAAGCTGACAGCAAATTAATAACGCTAAAAGCCGACACATTCTCGTTTAAATGCCATCGAGAAAAAGATAAAAATTGTCACGAATGATATACAAATATTCCGATTAACAAATGCCTAACGAGCGACTGCAGGATATATGAAGGCTCTCAAGCAGCTTAGGCGACTAAGTTTCAGTTAAACTGTTTGTACATAAATGCCCACGAACCGAAAGTCCGACTATGTAACAGGGGGTTTGCATCTTGGAGCGAATCGACCTACAGCATGACTTTCACGTTCCATTGTTTAGACTCTAGGTGTCGCTACAGTTAGTCGAGTGACGTAAGCTGCGAGGGTTCTTGGGCGAAATCCGTAATCGACGCTTCACGGCGCAGAAACGTTGACTCTACAGTTTAAACTATAGTAAGAAACAACACATAAGGCCAATTGAAAAAGAAACAGTGTTCTGCAGCGAACAATCACAGTCTAAACTCTAACGAACTGCTCTCTAAGAAAGTGAAGAAAAACTGAGTAAGAAGGTCTCACTTATAACCTTGCCTCTGCCTTCGAAATACCACAAGACCTAGTCGAAAGTTGAGAAGTCTCGAAAGATCCAGACTTAATCGTAGATCCAGACTGAGTCGAAAGATTCAGACCTAATCGAAGATCCAGACTGAGTCGAAAGATTCAGACTTAGTCGAAGATCCAGATTTAGTCAAAAGGTCCTAGTTAGAAGCAACCGATCTTAGGTCTAACCGGAAGTGCTTTGAATCGCCAGGAGTGACACCCCCGGGCCTCCGAGGCTTGCGTTGGAACAAAACACCTCAAAACTGAGAAGCAGTTCGGACCTCAGCTTCCAACCGCTCCGCCCAGACACGATTCCATCTCATATCCGGCGACACCTGTCGAGTCGTCGCACTCGTTCGGTACGCTCTACCGGGCATCGTTCCGGTCGATTGCACCTCATACCACTTCCAACCGACCTCCGTTCGCCCTGCTCTTCGACGCGTACTTCCGTCCGCCTGGCTTCTCCGCCAGTGTTCTCCTTTCGGGGCTGTAGTTGTTCCAGAGTCCACAGAGAACCTCACCGGCAACGACTTCTCCCATGTTCATCCCGATCAGACGTACGATGAACATCCCATCGCGACGGAGATAGTTCTCGGCGAACTTGGCCAGGGTGCCGGCCTCGCGGGGAGTGGCATCCATGACGCGGATCTGCTTGCGGACGTACTGGACGTGCCCGGGCCAGTAGAGGGACCGGAAGAGCCAGCGCAGGAAGTTGACGACCGTGACAATGGCCAGGAAGACGAACCAGAACCAGAGGAAGACGAAGAGCTTCTCGTTGAAGAGGTTGATCGTCAGGGCGCACTGGAGGATGTAGTTGTGGACCCGCGACTGGTGCCGGATCTCGAACTCGCAGAGGGTGACGCGCGGGAAGCGATCCGAGTAACCCCAGTCCTGACCTCGCATGAGTTTCTCGACGACGTGTAATCCATACATCTGGTAGTCGATCTTCAAGAAGGCGTCGAGCAGAAACAGCTGCCCGACGGCGTTGACGACGTAGAAGATCTTGATTAGTATGTAACACGAGATGAGGTAATTACCATAGAGCTTACCGCCGATGAGGCAGCACGTCTTGGCGATGAAGTGCTTGATGCGTACTATGCATCCGGTACGGTACTCTCGCTGCGCCAGCAAGTACCGGTCCATCTGGTTGACGACGTACCGGATCGCCTTCTCGCGTATCTCCAGGTAGGACGCCTGGGAACAGACGCGAGCCGCGTCCATGACGGCTGTCATGTTGACGCCTGATCGGCGATTGAGGAAGCGCCAGAAGAGGCACGGTATGAAGGCCAGAAGGGCCTGGAAGACAAGGATCAACGGTACCCACTGGTAGTAGCTGATCATCATCCTGTTCTTCTGCTGAACGAACTTCTCTCCAGGTATCGTTTCCTCCATGGAGAGATAGTAGGTGTTGCTCACCCAACAGATGGCGTCGGCGTAGTCGCGGTGGCTGTCCGTGAACTGCGCGGGGCACCAGCAGGTGATGGGGCGACCGACGAACTGCTTCGTGCTGACGAGGAACCCGAAGGCCAGCAGGATGATGACCGTGTACTGGCGGGTCAGTCGGTCGACGTAATCGTCGTCCATGCGGAACTTCACCTCCCGAATCGTCAGAACGGATTTCAACAGGCGGTCCATGATGCTGTCGGAGGCTAACTATCGTCGGCTATCTTCGGGTTTACTCGGATGTATGTTAGGCTGTGTTCGGCTGTCTTCGGCTACCTTCGGATATATTCGGCTGTTTTCGGCTATCTTCGGCTATCTTCAGATGTCTTCGGCTATCTTCGGATATATTCGGCTGTTTTCGGCTGTCTTCGGCTGTCTTCGGCTATCTTGGGATATTTTCGGATATATATTAGGCTATCGTCGGTTATTTTCGGATATATTCGGATATACGTTAGGGTATCTTCGGCTATCTTAGTATATATGTTCGGCTATCTTCGGCTATTTTCGGTTATCGTCGCCGACGTTCGACTCTCCTCGGCTTTTGTCCACGAATTTCAGTAATCATCGACTTCTTACGACTGTTTTGGTGGAATATCTTCCACTATCTTCAGCTATTTTAGAAATTATTTCTATCCTCAGTAATTATCGAGTTTTTTGCGATGATTTTTGCCGATTCACCGTTTTTTCTTTCATCAACAAAAACCTCGGGTTCTTTCCACGACCATCACCGGGTAATTATCCTTGCCAATTGCTTTGGTAATCATTAAGGGTTTTTTAATAAATGCATTTGAAGATTATCGTCAGCTATTTCCATTACTGCCTTCGGCTTTTATCGTTATTACCGTCGTCCACATCGTCGGATAATTTTACTGACTAACCGGTTATTATCTCTGCTATCTTTCTCTTTATCGTCGGTTATTTTTACCGACTGTCTTTGCCGTCGATTGTAGGTTATTTGAGCAAATATCGTCGTAAAAAAGATCAGATCACCTCAGATCTCGCATCATTTAATTAAATGTTCATTCGAATCAATAATGACGAGGATTTGCTATTCCTTGTAATTCAACGCGCATGCGCATTGAGATTTTGAACTTCCGGCGAACCAACAGTTGCATACTGCTGACGTCTCTTCCGTCATATTTCTTGAACCATCTGAAAAAAACAGTTTGAAGAACTATTTACACGACACGTTATAGAAATTACTAATAGGACTTCAATTCAAGAGACAGCATTCATATATATATATATATATATATATATATATATATATATATATATATATATATATATATATATATATATATATATATATATATATATATATATATATATATATATATATATATATATATATATATATATATATATATATATATATATATATGCATCTATACATCTATTCAGTTTGATTATGATTCGATGTACATACATACATAAAGGTATGCATGCACACATACATACATACAATCCTATATATAGGCATAGAATCATATCATACATAGATACCTACATACATTCCTACATACATGTGACATACATACTTACAGATATGCATATATATATATGCATCTATACATACATACATACATATATACATACATACATAAATGCTTTGCACATCGACATACATGTGTACGTGTGAGATGCAGACACATACATTATGCATTCGATATCGGACGGTTTCCTTCACGACTTCTGTCGGAAGTGGCTGCATATAAATGAAGAAAAATGATCAGCCAAACAGAAAAATCGGTGCAACGAGAGGAAACGGCATAGGGAGATGGAAGGAAAGAGGAAAGAAGAAGAGAAGGAAGGAGGAAAATAAGGTAAGGTAAGGTAAGGTAAGACAAGGCAAGGCAAGTTAAGGTAAGGTAAGGCAAAGCAAGGCAAGGCAAGGCAAGTTAAGGTAAGGTAAGGTAAGGTAAGGCAATGCAAGGCAAGGTAAGACAAGGCAAAGCAATGCAAGTCAAGTTAAGGTAAGGTAAGGTAAGGTAAGGTATACAAGGCAGGGCAAGGCAAGTTAAGGTAAGGTAAGGTAAAGTAAGGCAAGGCAAGGCAAGGTAAGGTAAGGCAAGGCAAAGCAATGCAATTCAAGGCAAGGTAAGACAAGGCAAAGCAAGGCAAGGCAAGGCAAGGTAAGGTAAGGCAAGGCAAGGCAAGTTAAGGTAAGGTAAAGCAAAGCAAGGCAAGGTAAGACAAGGCAAAGCAATGCAAGGCAAGTTAAGGTAAGGTAAGGCAAGGCAAGGCGAGGCAAGGCAAGTTAAGGTAAGGTAAGGTAAGGCAA